>CANXYC012665041.1:0-27531 GCA_948193065.1 Aleurites moluccanus
TCAATCTCACAAAGTGCACTTTAGAACCTATACATGCATCATTTAGATTAAAATGCACCAATGCTTTGTTCCATTGAATCAAGATGAGTGAAAGTGCTATTCACTCTTTCCTCTTTCACTTTTATTTTAATTGGGTCCTTATAAAATATCAATTAAATCTCTAATGTTTATTTCCTTTTGCAATTAAGTCCTATCATTTTTGTAACCTACTTTGGCTACTTTATTTTATTTATTTATTTTATTATCATTATTTTATTTTATCCAAACAATAAATTAACAATTAAACAAACATGTAAGCACATCAAAATAATTTCAAATAAATTGACAGAAATTTTCGAAGGTCCTTAACTATACTAAGCTCGATTAGGGCTTGGTGTTACACCATTAAGGAACAACATCACATTCAATAGCATCATTAAGCTCTTAAGGTCTTTGTCAAAGAAGTATGATTCAAATGTTATTGAATATTATTAAAGAATCTCACAAACAGAGTTAATCACCAAATTAAGGATTTTGAACATGCATTTAATAGCATTCCTATCAAATGTGGTAACATTATTGCCTATACCTTTTTAAAAATAGACATTGGGCATTATTTTCTTAGGGACCATATTAGTGAAAGTCACATTGCACTTGAATTTGTGGACACCAAACACCAATTGGCAGATATCTCCACTAGACTTTTGGAATATGAAGCATACTTCTACATAAGAAGAGAATTAGGTATGAACGAAAAAGATATAATCTTTCCTAACTCCTTGCAATTTAGAAGAATTTTGCGTGATATGTGTTTAAATTGCTTTGATTGTGCTTGTGTGAAAATTAAGAACTAAGTGATGAAATTTCATTAATTTTTATCACTTTAACTTCAATTATTATTATTATTATATTCCAAAACATTGTTCATGAGCATATGAACAAGACTTGATGAGCTAAGTATTTGCATTCTCAAAAACTTGCAACCATTCTTTGAATTTTGCAAATTCCTATATTTACGTCTGTTACAGGTTATTAAAGCATGTTGCGCCCTTTGGCTAAATTTTAAAGTTTTGGATAGTAATATTTTTCTTTGATAATGTTTGTTACCTTACGAGCTCCAATTTTTAAAATTCAGACCGAGATAAAAGTAACGTTTGGTACTCTCCAGTAATGTTGGTTACTCGTCGAAAATTATAAAAACCTATAGAACATGCATTAAACCCTAACTTTCAAATTTCTCCCTCCTCTCAAAACCTCTCAAAAATCTATCAACTTCCAATCTAATTTTAGATCTAATTCAACCTAAACAACCGAAATCTTTCGTCAAACTTCAATTTTCTTATCTAAAAATTCCTCTAAAAATAAAGGAAAGAATAATATAGGGAAGGATAAATAGGCGAAGAGGAAGATGAGGTTCCAAGGTAATCAAAGGCAGTGGAAAAGGTTATCGAAGCGCATTTGGGTTTACATTCTCTACTATAGAGCTTCCTCAATGATTGAGATTTTTAGAAGAAAAAATTGGCAAGTGGTTGACCCCACTCCTTTACTGATTTAGACACTTTAGGATTAAAGGCTGATGTTAAAAGGCATCACATAGCATTTTTAGGTCTATAAAGTTTTCTTTGATTGACTAAGATATGTAATTGAATTTAGTTTATAATTCCTTACTACGTTTGTGTGTGCAAGAAATGAGGATATAAAATTCATGTTAAAGAAACAAAAATAGAAACTAAAGATAGCTCAAATTGTGGAAATTTTTTACCTTAGGAATGAGGGTGAGACAAATATGCCCAAGAAATGGAATGCATTCCCAATTTGGGAAGAATTAAATAGTAAGAAAGTGTTTGATTCTAAGTTTTGCAAGGCCACTCACTTGCGTGATGTTGCACTTAGGGATTTCACCGGTTTTTACTTATTCGGTGTTTGCAAAGGATGATAGCAACGATGAGCAAACATGAACTATATGTATTAGGGTTTTTTCATGGGAATGAGCCATTTCATTATGTAAGGGTTTCCGCTTATGCTTTTAAAGAAAATTCTATTAAGAGAAAGGGTAATTGGTTATAGGTATGTACGTCACTGTCACTACAAATTACTTCAAATGTCTCACTCTAGAAGATGAGGAATATAGGGTTCACATAACTCTAAGAAATCATCTTGGTATGAATACATTTAGGGAAATGAAGATTGCAATTAAAGATACCAAGACTGAGAACTGAAGAAGAATTATTCTGGAAGACTTGAAGAAAGGGAAACTTAAGCAAGTTAAAGTAAAGTCTAGTGATGTTGTTTGAGGCTTACATAGATGCACATGTGGATGACGAAGGTGAGCAAGGAAATGAGAAAGTTGGTTATCAAGAAATTAGACAAGAATTAAGGAAACCTCACTTGCAAAGGAGAAAGAGAAGTAGACCAACTCCAAGTGAGCCCAGGCCTAATGGAAGAAGACATGCCTTCCTCTAATTTCTTACTTTGTCAATTGATGGACAATATGATATTGATGGAAGGAAAAATCCTCTCCAAGATTGAATAGGTGGAGAAGAGGCGAGATGAATCCATTTGGTTTTTATTTGGCACATTTATTTTACGTTAGATTGCTTTTGGTACATTTATTCTATTTGGATTGCTTATGTTTGGATGTTGTTGGTCGTTTTTGCACCATTATGATTTATATAGAATTCTTTGTGGTCATTTTTATGTGCTTTGATGATTTTGATATTCTTCTTGTGTTCATTAGTACATTGTTGGATTGATATTCTTTCTTGACTATATTATTATTTTTAATACTTTTTTTTTTTTATAATGATAAAAAAAGGGAGAAGTTATAGATAGAAACTTGAGAGGGAGCTTAATCTTAAATCATTTATATGATTATTTATGTGCATATTCTTTGACAACTCAAAACTTATACATTTATATGTGAATTAACTTTGAAATGCATAATTGTGTATATATATAGTTAAGTGTTGAGATTTAATTGTGACTTAGTTTTATCATCATCTTTTAGGAGATTGTTATCTTTTTATGTATTTTGATGATGCCAAAAATTGGTTTTATGATTTAACACACTTAACATTTATTGTCAAGTTCTTTTTGTTGATATGCAAGTGGTAACATCCGTTCCACATTCTTAACGAATGTTATTATCGAGGATCAAAGTAGGACTTTCAACACATAGAGAAATTTCATGAACGATACTTGGAAGTCACCAACATTATAAAACAAAGTAATGAATGTTACCTATCGTTTTCAAGCAAAATCTGCATAAATTTTTAGCCGTTGAAAATGATGCGAGAGCATATATTTGTCCTTTTTTTTTCCTTCAAAACAACTATATTTTTTAATCTAATTTGAAGATTTATAAATGGGTGAAGTTTATAAGTGAAGAACAACTAATTCTACGGGCTTTCAAGTGCTTAACTAAATCTTATCATCCTTCTTGCTCTATTTTAAAACGCCTTGTGCTTACGCTTAAATTTTTTGTATTCATTGTTATAAAGTTATTAAGCTTAAACTTTTTCATTTAAGATAGTTTTATATTAGGCTTAAGAGACTTTAAATTTTAATTTTATTATAATTAATTGTGTATTTAGATAAAATCCTAAAATTTAGCATAAATGGCGAAATTTCATATCAATTACGAAGTGTAAAAGCTTTTAGAAGTAAATCCGGATTAGTGGAATCCTAAATCAAGAATTTAAGAGAAGTGAAAATAGAAAAAGAGTTTGCTTAGAATCACTATAAAAAGGGGTTAAAAATTCTCTAACTCTCTCTTTAATTTTCTTATTTTGCATTGTGTTTAATTGATTATTGTATTTAGGTTGAGAAATTGTATTAGAATTTCAATCTTTTGTTCATCCCCTCTCCCTCCCTTTAGGAGCATTGCAATATAAAGTTTAATAATATCCTATACAACAAAAAAGATTGACCCCTTAATAATCGCCACCCTTGTTAGCTAAAATAGCTAAATTAAAGACTTCAATATCACAAAAATCTAACCCACCATCAAACTTACTTTGACATAAAGTGTCTTGTTTCACCAAATGAATTCTTCATTCATACACCTTTTTGACCCCAAAAAAATTGAGCAATGATACAACTAATCGCCTTACAAAGACTCGAAGAAAGCTTAAAGCATGATATCAAATAGATCAGTATTGATGTAGCCACCGCTTTGATCAAAATCTCTTTACCTGTACTAGATAATGTCTTAGCCTTTCAACCTTGAAACTTCTTAACAATCCGTTCTTTTATAGCTGCAAAATCTCTTTACCTATAGTAGATCTTGTGCCCTGACATTGTTAATACCCAGCCTATTCTCCATTTCATGCTTGAACCGAAAAAGAGTATTCTTGCTATAAAAAAAAGCCAATTTTGCAAATTAATTTGTTGTCCACTCACAGCTTCATACACCCTCAAGAATATCCAAAATTTGATTACATACTGAATTGAAAGCTTTACAAAAAAAATTATAAAATCATCTGCAAATAATGAATGAGATACCAAGTAGCATCGATAATTAAGAACTGCCAGTCTCTTCTCTACTTACAATAACAAATTACTAAACCCTTCAGTACACAAAAGAAATCGATACAGTGGTTGGAAGAATTATGCATTAATTGAAATTAATTTATATATATATATTGACAAGTATTTTAATAAATGTTTTGACAACAAAATTATTTATATTATATTTTTATAGTAATTTAATCAATTTTTCTTTAAAAATAACTTTGAAGTAAAAATATTAATAATTTTATTCAATTGACGTATAAATTTTTTTAGTGACTTTGTAAATTCTTATTGACAAATTTCGCAACTTGTATTTTTACCATCATTAAAATTCTCAATGTGGGGAAATTTTTTATTTTTATTTTTTTAGAGTTCAATAGATAAAATAAAATATAGTAAATTAAAGAGCTCAAGACATATTATCACTGACATATTTGGTTGAACAGTGGCGGTTAACTGTAAAATGAAATTAGAATTAGATTGTAAAATGAAAAATAAAAATATTATTTAAATTATGATGAATTTGAAGTATATAATTTAATATATATATTAATAAAAATAATTATATGTTTTAATTAATTTGTATTTAATTATGCAAATGCATTTAAATATTAAAATATTTTAAAATTAAAATAATAATGTATATATTTAATATTTAATATTAAGTATTTTCGTAGTTATTTTACATTTTAATATCATTTTTTGACTGCAGTTAATTTTTTAGTTGAAAAGCTATAAATTCTAGGTTTTGATCTAAAAGCTAATTTGTAGTTTGGTGAAAATACAATTGCTAACTTTTAATTTATTTTCTTATCAAAACAACACTGACTTTCAAAAACCAAACCAAACTATAGCTACCCAAAATAGAATTTTAGTGAATGTTAGAGCCTTAGGCTATGTTTGGTTAAATTTTCTAAAATGCACTTTCTGAAAATATCGACTGTTAGAAACCAAATATAATACATTAATAATGTGTATACTTAACAAATATGGTAATTTAATTTATATATGAAATAAAACTACAAGAATTAACGTTTAACTTCCATATAAAATTTTCGTTGCAATGTCTAATAAAACATTGTTTCTTGCTTCTACAATAGTTTAAAAAAAAAAAAGGCACAAAACAGGGGGCCTCCAGCACAACTTGAGCACTTTGCTTGCTAACAGCCTAACAACATTGTATCCGGCGACTGCCATTGTAACTAAAGTAAATTATTTCCTACTTGCAGAGTTCTACATGAGAATGATACATTAGCTATAGTAGAAAAACATAAGATATTTTACCTTTTTAACAGGCGTTGGCAGCTTTAAAAGCTCCCTAACAACAAAGGCATCTATGCCATGCCCACTTTGGAATGAAACCTATGAACTTTCATCAGAACTAGCACTGCACAGCAGATTGCATCATAACATTTTTCGTGTTAGGCCACAATGGATTTGTCTACTACATGGACTCAACATTTCCTTGTAACTTGGTCTGAGACTTGGCAATCCCTTCTTTCCATCCTCTCTGATGAGCCCTTGACTCCCACAATGCCGTTAATTTCTTTTGTGCTGCCAATGCACCTTCAGCTTTCTCCCTTGCTTCTTCACAGGTTTCCATCCCTGAATTACATTTGTCTGCTTCCTTTTGATACTGGGAAGTCATCTTCTTAGCCTCGAGCAGAGCCATGTCTGCACGCTGCTGATTCTCCAAGGCTTCAGCTTCCCGCAGCTTCAGTTCCTCTGACAGTAGATCTGCAAAGTTCTTTTCTGTATCTTCACTCACCTTTGGGTCATGCTTTACACAATCTGCATAATACAAGCCAATATGAATAAGAAACCTCGATTCCAGACTGCAATTATGTTTATCCCCAATATCAAATATAGAGCTAAGCATATTGCGGAACACCAAAAGAAAATTTAAGGAAACAACATGTCAATTTGCATTTCTAGTTGAATATTAAATCTACTAAGGATGAATTGTTTGGTCACAAAATGTTTTGCCACAAACAGAACAGAATATTGAGGACATATTAAATCTAATATGTCAATTAGCAAAAGAAAATTTAGGGAAACATCATGTCAATTAGCATTACTAGTTGAATATTAAATCTACTAGGGATGAATTGTTTGGTCACAAAATGTTTTGCCACAAACAGAACATAATTTTACACACCTGAATGCAAAAATTTGAGGCCAATAAGTTTCACCAAGACCTAACTGATTTGAGAAAATTAAGTTGTTTCTTTGAAGTGTATACCAAGCACATTAGAAAGCATATTCTACTCTCACAATAATTCTCTTCCTTTTTACCCTTGAGCTTAAGTGTGTCCATTACTTTCCTATCGAAGTATTTAAGCAGAAGGATGAAAATAACTGACTTAAATTGATTTAAGCTATATAGTCAACCAAGTCCTGTTCTTTTAAAAGCCAATAATTTGTCTGGCAATATGGCAGTGAGAAAAAAATTGAAAGGTAATCATTATAATCACCATGCAGGTCTAAATATCTTAGTTTAACACATACTTAAGCAGCTCTACTAACATGTGCATGATTAATTCCACATTTGTACCAGTTTTGAAAGAGACTAATGTAATTTTCATCAAATAAAATGACATGCAACAAAAGACATGGATGAGACATTAACTCAAAACAAGAAGCTATTTACTGCAAGGAAAAATGATGTTTCTTCCATTTCTAATATGGTGCATGCACATAAAAGCCCCAAAGAAAAAGAAAGTGCTCAATTTTAGTTTTGGCCTCGGAAACGAACTTTCAACCTATTTAAAGTCAATTCATGACAGGGAACAAACCTGCAAATGAAGCATTGCTCAATCCTGCATTGAGAAACAAAGCAACAACATTAAGCATATAAATGATTTGCTTATCATACTAATCAAACATATAAGCAGCACTTCAAATAAAATAAATTGGTCAACTGACATGGGTAAAAAATTAAGTGGCTGTAACATTCAGTCGGCAGATTACATAGATGAAGCAAAAACAATATAACATTACACCAAGGGCCTAGACAAAACTCAAACATGCACATTTATATACATAAAAACACAGAGAAACTTGCAAGTAAAAACTAACATGATAGGCGTCAATCACAACAAGGTTTCATCTAGTTATGAACAAAGCCATGTACTTCAACATAGATGATTCTTCACATATTTCGATGGAGGTCATGCAGACTAAAATTCAAATTGAAATTTGAATGAAGTTTGTATAGATCTGAATTATCAAATCAACGCCTGAAGCAATTAGTAGGTGAATACAAAGGTTACATTTGGTAGGCCGTAATCAAATGCATTTCTAGCATAAACATTACAATTCAAATGCATTTGATTACATTAAATTACGTTCCATTACAGAATACCAAACGTATCCTAATTGTTTCAAGAAATTGCTATCTCAGCAATCCTTTGCTTGCTAGAGTGAATAAAAAAAAGGGATTTTGGGGATACTGAGATTTTCAAGAACTGTCAAACAAGGAATCTAGCATAAGCATATCAATAATTTTATGCACTTGTATGCAAATATACAATTGCAACCATTCATAGGAACTTGAGCTAGCCATTCTATACTACGATCCACCCATTTATTTGAACTTTAGGATAATAATGTAGCAGAAATTCAACAAGTCCAGCTTGGATCTGATTAAATAATTTAATCAATCATCAACGGAAAACCCTATAATTATAAAAATTACCAGTAATTCCATTCAATACCATATACTGATTTGCCTTTTTTCCCATATAAACAGTAAACCCAACATTTGTAAGAGGAAATTGGGAAAGAAATAGCTAAATTTTGTATGAAAAGCTGCGAAATAAGAAGATATAAACCAAGGAAAGAAAAAAAAAGATGGGATCTGGGGCAGATCTAACTAAAATGTAAAAAAGGACATACCTTGAGGAATAGAAAGAAGAGGCTGAGAAGAGCAATCACAAACGCAAGGAGAGCAAGTGGAGGAAGAGTAGCTGACGGCAGCTAAGCCTTCCTTGAAGTGCCAATAGAGAGGTGGACCAAGTATGTAACCAGCCAAGCAGAGTCCCAGAAACCCAAGAACGACCTTCACCACAGCCGCTTGATTCATCGCCATTTTTTATTAAAGGTTGATTGTTTATATCAGTAGTAGGGATAAATGGGGTTTTTAAGCATACAAAGTGAAGAAGAAGCTAATATGGTGATGAGATGAGTAATGACTAATGACAACTGCAGATTTTGGATTCAAATTGCTAATAAAAAATTAGGAAGAAAGGAGATAGGAAAATGAGGATTGGAGAGATGGCACCAGTCGACTAGTCGGCATCAACTTTACTTGTTTATTTATTTCTTTTTTCACCTTCTATGGTTTTAAGTAATTCTATTGAAGTTAACTGTTTTTTTTTTTTTAAAAGTAAAATTGAGTTGGCTAATTTGGAAAATAAATTATTATATAGGAGATGAATATTTATTTTTTATTTTTTATATTTTAATTATATATAAATTTAATACAATGTGAATTTCATTCTAATTAATAATTTTTTGCATTTTGAAATATAGTTTAATAATAAGTATATATTATTTCATAATAAATTTAATATTAATTTTAAAAGAATTTAATAATTTTTCAATTTATAAATACCGGAAGCTAAAATATGTGCTGATTGGGGATGGCTATAAATGAAAATAAAGAGTATTTGGATATCAATTATAAAATTTAATTACCGTTTAAAAATATACATGCTAGTAATTGAAAAATTATTAAGTGTTTGTATAAAAGTAAATTATAATTGCACTCAGAATTTTTGTCAATTAAAAAAATATTTTTATTTCAAATCGATAATTATAAATCGTTCATTCAAATATCTAAGGGGTGTTTAGATGTTCAATTACAAAATCAATTACCGTTTAAAAAAAAACACGCATCAACCATTAAAAAATTATTAAGTATTTAAATAAATATTAATTATTGATTATTTTTTTAAAATTTATAAAATCTAATAATAAATAAAAATTATAATTATCGATTAAAATTTTTGCGAATCGAAAAAATACTTTTATTTTAAATATTAATTAATTGTGCATCTAAAAACCCCTAAAGAGTTATTTGCTATGAAAGTATTGCTGTCGGTGTGTCCACTATTGACTATTTTATGGGAGATGTTTGTGGTTTTAGTTATTAAAGGTTTCATTTTTGTTCGCTAGAGCTGTGGCCCTTAAAAAACCCCATACTAGCTGGGCCTGAGCCCGTACTTGAAATAAAACGGTTCGAATGCACATAAACGGTGGAAAACGCTGCCGTTTCGAGGGAGGTGTAAAGGAAATCTGCTAATGAATAATGATGAAATGAACAAAGAAGAGAGGCCAGCAAATTCGCTGGTTCTGAAAAAAGACCACCTTTCACAGCAAACATCAATGGCGTTCCAAATACCATACGAGCAAATAAAGGAACTCCAGATCTCTCTTCGTAAGGAGGCTGGTTTTGCATCCTACAACCCTGATGATCCTCAACTTCCCGATTTACCCTCTCTCCAAGACGCCATTTCCCAACTTGACCCTTCTCCTACCCACCTTCGATGTAACCACTGCAAAGGCAGGCTTCTCAGAGGGGTTAATTCGGGGATTTGTGTTTTCTGTGGCAGACAGCAGAACAAGGATGCTCCTCCTCCTCACCCAATTAATTTTACTTCTACTTTTGGTTGCCGTTGGTTTCTTCAGTCTCTGGACTTGGATGGATCGGTAAGATTTTAAAAAAATATATAATTTTTTAGAGGTTTCTGATCTGCGTTTCCCTTTTTTTTTTTCAATTTGTGAAAAATTTAGTTTTTTTTTCATGCCCATTTTGTTAGTTTTGCAGGATTGTAGTATTTTATTGATATCGATCTGTGAATTTGCTTGATTGGTTGTTTCTAAAGCGGAAAAATATGACATTGGAGAGAGATGCTTTAGGTGTTCATTTAAAAGCACTATATTGGATTTTGATTTGATTCATGAAATATAGGGGTGTATTTGATGAGCATAATTAAAAACTTTGATAGATTTTAAATGTCGGGGCATTCAATAATAACTTTTAAACACTTTATAAAAGTAAAGGATATTCAATAATGATTTTTAAAGACTTCAAAAAAATCTATAGAAATCAGGAGTATTTAATTACAACTTTTGTAAAGTCTATAAAAGTAAACATGTATTCAAAAAATAATTGACTTTTATAAATACACCTTGAAACGTCAATTAGATAATTTTCAATGGAAACATAGAAGAGACTTGCAAATCTTGAAATTCATCTTATAGAAATAAATAAGTAAGTTGATCTTTGGTTCAAGGTAGGACAATTGACAATAGAGTATGTCTAATTAGGTGTTGAAAACAATAGGAAATGTATGTGGACAACCAGTTTCGTGAATGGTTATGATCATGAACTGTGAAAAAACAATAAATCAAAGGGAAGTGATTAAGGGATGTCAGTACTGCTGGTTTTAGGTGTTTAGCGCTGTGAACAATCTCCATTGATGTTATTTCGGTAGAATTGATGTTATTTGATGTGGAGCTTTTTAGATGTTGAACACAGTGACAAAAAATGAATTATGCTGAAATTTGCTTGTGAGTAAAAAATTAACAAGATCCTAAGATACACATTTAAAATTCCAAATGCATCCCAAACGCCATAGGTTTTTCATTGCTGAATTGCCATAGAAGCATAATTGTTGGATAATTATCTTTTATTCATTATCTCCTTTTAATTGAATCCATTTCAAGCATATGTGTAATTCTAAACCCATACTAAACCTATAAGGGCCTGTTCAGTTTGGTCTCCAAAATTGAAGTGGAACTGCTAACAAAATAAACTAAAAAAATGAGTTGTAATGGTAAATTTCCTTATCTGTTTGATTTGAAATGTACTCAGAATTTTATTATTATTTTCTTTTGGTGGCTGCTTGGTTCATTCAAATTTGGGATTTGTAATTAATATAAAATATTCATAATGTAAATGATTTGATTATAGCAAATTGAATAAAGTTTGGATAGAGTCAAAGAAGTGAGTGGAGCTGAGTTTTGCTCTATTCAGGCTTGGTTCTGTCACTCCTAAGCCTCTAACATCTTTGTTGAGGCTCCTCTTGGAAAAGCCGCAACTGAGCTCAAGCTCAACTTGACAAGCCATCATGTTGATGATAGAAATCAATGAAAATCTATTTTAATGTCTATAAGAGTTTATGAATGTCTATTTTGAAAGTCATTCGTAAATTTATAAACTCCGCAAAAGTCATTAAAAATCCATGAACTCTGCAAAAGTCATTCAATTAAAAAAGAATATAAATATTTTTAAAAGTTTTAATTGAATACACGCCCCTTAGCTTTCAAATCCTAGTTTTTATGACTCCTTGTTCAGTAAGGTTTCAACTTTCTAGCAAATGGCTGTTTAATCAGAAGTTTCCTTTAGCATCTTAGTGAGTTTGAGTGGTAGTTTTGGTTTTCATTTGGTGGTTGCCTTATTGCATTTGAGATTTTTTGTTTTTTCTATACTGTTTTTGTAGAACAGGTGGCATTGGCAGTTTCATTTTATAATCCAAAGGTTGCTACTTTTTTTTTTCTTCTCTAATCTTCCCCTTGTTTGAGTATATGTGTTTGAATAGGATATGGGATTCCCAACACAAGAACATATTTGGTAAATATAGCATACTGTTTTGTAGGAGCTTGTGGCACCACCAGCCAAAACAAATGAATCTAACAAAGGACAGAATTCGCTGAAAATTGAGTTTCCTTTATCTGATCTTTTAGCTTTAGAAATAAGATGGCCTTCTGAGCCTGAGAAATTTGAGATTAGTGATATGGAAAGGGCTCCAGCTAAGCAATCAAGTACTCTGAATTTGGCAGGAGTTAATCTGGATTTTTTTACTGAAGCTAAGGTAGATTCTGTTTCGGCAACTATTGAGGAACATTTTGCAGTAAATAAAAATGAGGATGCTACTGCAAGTAATGTGTCTGGAGGTCATGGAAATCTTAGCTTGTTTGAGAATGTGGAGCCTTCTGAGACAGTTGCTACAAGGTCCAAGGAAGATGAAATTGGTGACTCCTCTGGTTGGGAGGCTGATTTCAAATCTGCTGGTTCCAGAACTTTACAACAGGAATCTAAATTGTCTGATCCTTTTGTGGGATCTTCTCCAATTGATCTTTCTTCCCACATGGACGCGGTCTTTGGACCTGGAAAAGATTTATTTAATGAAAAAACTGAGGAAAATATAACTTCATCGAATAGGAATGACTGGTTTGAAGGTGATTCATGGAGTAATCCCAATACTGGGGTACCTGTTCAGGATGATAAGGTTGAAGTGGCAATAAATGATAAGGATCACAGAATGGTAGGGAACACAAATAATTCTTCTATGAGCATTGATTGGATTCAAGATAATCAGTGGCAAACCACCACAAGCAGTAGCAATGCAGCTGATAATAGAACCATTGATAAAGATGATGATGCTTTTGATGCTTGGAATGATTTTACAAGCTCAAGTACTGTGCAAGTTGCTTCTGGTATTTCTTTGAAACAAGATGTTAATCACACAGTGTCCTCTAATGAGCAGGCATCTGAAAGCGTATTCAGTGGAAGTAATAACTCGAAGGATGTTGATTTTGTTAGCTTTTCGCAGCCACAGTTATTTCCAGCAACTTTTAACCATGAAAATGGTTCTGCAGAAGTGAATACTATGGTGCCAGAAAGTTTTGTTTCAGATAGGTATGTACTCTCAGGCTGGTAGTATGAACTAGATCTTAATAAATTGTGCTTTGGTTAACCACATTGGATTAGCTACTGTCCAATGCTTGTCTAGCATAGCATCCTCTTAAATTATCATGCTTAGGCTGTTAGATATTACTTGTGTTCTCCTTCATTTTATTTCTTTTATGGGGTCTAAGGACTCGAGAAATCCAAAATTTTGGTCCCAACATTAATTACGGCCAACTCTGTACATCTATCTTAACATGGTATCAATTATAGACTTCTTGGAGAAGATGTGTTCCAAAGCATTATAGGTTAATGTGTTAACTAATTTTTGTGCATTAAAAAAAGGGAGTGAAATATAGCATAAGATAGATAGATAGAGAGAGAGAGAGAGAGAGAAGATGGGTATCAATTATAGCCTTCCCAGAGAAGATGTGTTCCAAAGCATTATAGGTTAACCTGTTAACTAATTTTTGTGCATAAAATAAAATAAAAAAACGGAGTGAAATATAGCATGAGAGAGAGCGAGTTATGGCCTTCCCAAAGATATTTTCCAAAACATTGTAGGTTAACATGTTGACTAATTTTTGTGCATAAAATAAATAAAGAAAAAAAGAGTGAAATATAGCATGAGAGAGAGGAAGAGAGTTGTGGCCCTTCCCAAAGAAAATGTATTCCAAAGCATTGTAGGTTAACATGTTGACTAATTTTTTTGCATAAAATAAATAAAGAAAAAAGGAGTGAAATATAGCATGAGAGAGAGGAAGAGAGTTGTGGCCCTTCCTAGAGAAGATGTATTCCAAAGCGTTGTAGGTTAACATGTTGACTAATTATTTTGTATAAAATTAAAAAAAAAAAAAAGATGAAATAGAGCATGAGAGAGAGAGAGCACTCTGTCTTTTTAAACAAACATAATCTTTGAAAATTTGAAGCGGTGTGCTAACAAATTCACAAAGAGAGAGAGCTCTCTTTTTCTTATTAAACGAACATAGCCTTTGAAAAATTTGAAGTGGTGTGCTAACAATTTCGGAGAGAGAGAGACAGAGAGAGAGAGAACTCTCTCTTTTTTAACAAATTTAACTTGTTGAAAATTTGAAGCGGTATGCTAACAAATTCAAAGAGAGAACTCTCTTTTTCTTTTTAAACAAACATAACATTTTGAAAATTTGAAGCGGTGTGATAAAAATTTCAAAGAGAGAGAGAGAGAGAGCTTTCTTTTTCTTTTTAAACAAACATTAACTTTTTGAAAATTTGAAGCTTTGTGCTAACAAATTCAATGATTATTAAAGAGAGAGAGAGAGAGAGAGAGAGAGAGACTCTTTTTCTTTTTAAACAAACACAACCTTTTGAAAATTTGAAGCGATGTGCTAACAAATTCGATGATTATTAAATATTATAATAATTTAAGATGTCATATCAACATATCTTTTTTATATTTATGCATCAAATATAATCTCCCATCAACATCTGGGGTGCTTTGTCACACGCCTGCTCTTAAGATTTTGGATTAGAATATGGTGACAAGCCTATAAGTATGTCTCTCACAAGGCCCATAAGTATGTCTCTCAATTTATGTGGTACCCAATAAGTGATATCATAACTGTTGACTCGACTGGGATGTGTATTGTATGGTGTTCGGATCCTATGGGTTGCACCCACCACATGGAAAAGCAAGTTGTTGACTCCCGATGCAACTCCAACCGATGTAATATTAGGCTCTTCATTTTAAATAATCGAGGCTTTTGTTAAGGGGAGTTCAAACTCAATGTGGAAGTTCACACTTGAGAAAGAGATTGTTAGAATTTGATTTCAAGTGTATGGAATCCTATGTTGGAAATATATGGGATTAAGGAAGAACACGTATGGGAAGGATTCATAAACCAATGCCTTAAGGTTTTAGGTTGGAGTGTGGTATCAAACCTATAAGTACGTCTTTCACAAGGCCTATTATGGTAATCTCCCAATTTATGTGGGCTTTTTGATCGGCTAAATTATATTCATTGTTCCTGAGCTTACTTTTTAATTCATAATTGTCTTTAAACTTCAATTTATTGCACAAAGATTATCAGACAATAATTTTGTTGCAACGATCGTCTTTTTATTCATTTTTCAAACTGCATTTCGCTGGAAATCCTACATGGTGCCATAATAATATTTTTTTTTTATTATCTTATGATTTTCAAGGCGCCACGACATATTCCACTCACCTCTTCCATAACTTTTTCTTTTTCTTCTTCAATCTTCATTAAAACCACTTATCAAAATCTTTTTTTTTCTTTCTCTCATCTCCACCTACTATCATGTGCATTTCCCTTTTTCTTCTTCTTCTTCAAAATTATCAAACTCATCAAAATTATTTTTTTCTTCCTCTCAACTTCACTAAATCAGAGATTCACTCCTCTCGTGTGTCTTTCCCTTTTTCTTCTTCTTCTTTTTCTTTTTCTTCAATCTTCTTCAATTTTTTTCCTTCAAAACCATCGAACTCATCAAAACAATCAAATCATCAAAATTATCTTCTTTTTCCTCTTACAACAAATTACAAAATCAAGGAACCCAAATCTTTATAAATATTTCCCAAAGAAAAAAATAAAATCTCCAATTGCTCTTAGATTTTTGATAAATAAAAACTAAAATATCTTGAGTTTATTACAAGGTGGTTGTGTAACTTGCAATGGTACTAGTAGTGGGAATAGTAAGAAGAGGGTGAAGAAGAAAGGGCAAAAATGAGAGATTTTGATGAATAGTATTTGATTACTAGGATTATGAAGGAAAATGAGGAATTTTGATGTAAATTATCTCAAGAACAGAAATTTTGCTAGATTATTTTTGATGGGTTGTGTTTGATACTTGTTATTGAAAAAGAAGATGAAGAAAAAGAAGAAAAAAGAAAAGTTGAAGGCGCGTAAGGAAAGAAGATGAAGGTGAGTGTAAGGCCAATATGGCTTCTTGAGAACATGAAAATAATATTTAAAAATCATTTTAGGGAGCCACGTAGGATTTCCTGCGAAGTACAAGCCCAATAAGGGGCAAAAGGACGATCGTTGTAATAAAATTCTTGTCTGAGAGTTTTTATACAATAGATCAAAATTTAAGGACAACTGTGAATTAAAAGGTAAATTCAGGAATGACGACTCAACAACTTTGACTGTGTTAATGCTAATGTGGGTAAGAATAAGTTGATACATCAAAGAAGCTCTGAAATGGTTTTCCTCATTAGTTATTACTTTTCCTTCTATCTTTTGAAATTTTGCAATAAGAGAGTGCAAAAAGAGCATATGGTTATTCACTCGAATAAGAGTTGCAAAAAGAAGTGTAGTTGTGGACCTTGCAGCAAACAAGGTGTTGGAACTTGGAAGTTAATAATTTGCACGAAACATTGAAAATATGCTTGAGACGCAATTTACCACTTGTGCAAAACGATGTGGAATTTGAGTTATTTGCAAGTTTATGCATTATAAATTCATCACTAATCTGAAAGTAGAATTGGCAATTAAAGGATTCTTATGTTATACTTCTTTTGATTCCTTTTTAACTAGGGATTAGAAAGAAGGAAGTGGTTTACATTTGTATCTTCTTGTTATTTGTTGCTTATACATCAATTTCCATCCACAACAGCAGCTTTTTCAATTTTGTATGTGTTTTCACTGTTCTATTATGCATCTTCCCCAATAGCTGGATAGTTGCTTTAACTTGGAATTCATCTTATTATTATTTGCCTGTCTTTCCGGAAACTAATTTGAACTTCACAGGTATTTGGTACTGATATATTCTTCCATAAGCAATTAATCATCGTACTAACTCAAATTTTATGGAAATGACTTTGGTTATATCCTGTAGGCTACAGCTATCTCTTCCTCTTTCACCCTTTTGCTGGTTTTAAGTTGTATATTTTTGCTTTTGAACAAAAACATTATCAATTTATCATATTTTCTGTTGCTTATTTCAGAATGGGTAGCCTGAACGAAAGAGATGAAGGAAGTGCTGAAGATGTTGAAAAAATTGGAAAATTTTCCCATGAAACTGCAGATTCAAATGCTGACGTGGGTACAATAATGTCACAGATGCATGATCTCTCCTTTATGCTTGCAAGTGATCTTTCAGTACCGCAAAAAAAAGATCCACAAAAAGATAGATCCATTTAGTTTGTTTTCTAAAGATTTAATTTCTTTCTATTTTTTGAAGTTTATGTTATATAAGTTGTTGTTTGATCTGAATTACATCTTTAGTGTTGGATATCTGCATTCTTTTTTGTTATTATTATTTTCTTCTTTTTATATAAAGAAGCTATAATGCGTTTTGTTCCTATAATTTATGTGGTTCCGAGTACTCGGTGTTTAGATTGAATTTCATTTTGAAAAAAGCAATGTTATAAAACTTCTATAATGAAAATATGTATCTAATTAATGTTTTCAATTTCAAACACTATTACCAAATAACAAATGCTAACTCTCATGTAGCCTGATCTCAAAGCTTTAAGCAAAATGAAGCAAGATCTTCATGTAATTCAACTTCGACTTTCTGTTCAATTTTGTAAAAAAAATTAGAAAGCTAAAAGAAATTCAATTTTCTCATACCATAATATTCCAATCCCTATCCGATGCCGAACCAGACCGAATAACGTTCTAAATTGCACAATCTTTCCACCTTAATTTTTTGGAAAGATCAAATTTGCTTGCTAAAAGCCCTTCAAATCCTTATGCCAAAGCCACCAGTTTCGGCCAAAAGATATATCCATATATGTTGAAACAAATTAATTTAACTTATACTCAGTCTAGATGCAAAAGTTTTAGCTTACAGAAAAGCTACATTTTTTTAGACAAGGAATGTACATTTGCTCAACACAGAAAAAGGTCAGAGTATAATCTATCTATACCAAGTATGTATCTGTTATACCTCCTAGCCCCTCGAACTGTATATTTATCTTCTTTTGGACTGAATCTAGCCTCCAATCAAATGCCCAAGTAGTTGCCCAATCGGCAGCACAACTGTTTGGGTTCTAGACCAGTGTCCAGTTGCAACATTGTGAAATAACTGCTTTAAGCGCAGCATAGCAGTTTGATCATCCTGGAAAGGATAATCCAAAGGAAATTGTTGAAATTAACTGATATATGCTTCGAATTTCTTAGAAGGCAACAGCTTGAAATTTCATTTTGAGTACTTCCAACAAGAACCTTGTTAAAGCAATACACAGATTTTCATACATACATGTATGCATAAATGCTTAAATGATGGTTAATTTATGGCTAATTGTGGATTTTCTACATACAGGTTGCTGCGAAAGCTAATTAAACTTTGTTTATCCTAGTAATTCTTGTAACAAGAGGATCAGGGTCGAGCATCGTGAATTGGCTCTGGTTGACACCATAGGAATGAGAGTCTGGACAATGCGGGTTTTATTTAATGAACATTTTTCTAATTGACGTTAATTCCTTGTATAGATGAGTAAAAAGGTCTTGTAGACTATATTTGCAAATTTAAAATTCAACCTTGGGGTCACATTTATTACCATGTGCAAGTGTGTGTGTCATGCACTCAGGTGCAAGCCCTGTGTAGTAAAGTTGATTAATTAGAACTTAGAACTTACTTGAAGGACATTAAAGAAGGATGGATCTCTTAACTTCATGGGAAAACAACATCTGAGTCCGTCACAGGCCCTGCATTCAATTTGATACATATATAATAGACTCGTAAGTGCAAACAAATATTTGAAGTGCAACAGTATTTAGCTAACCTTGGACTTTCCGATAGCCTATGATAACACCAAATAATGTGTTTTAGCAGCCGCTTGGAGTAATCTTCCGCAAGCTTTCCATCTTCGGCTAGCGTTTCAATCATTTTTCCTAAAACACGTCCTATAGAAAAAAAACGTTCTGCTAGAGTGCAACAATACTTCAGCCCCTCATCATTTATTAGGATTCGGTAAACTATAAATGTGGCTACCTGTATTTTCAAATTCATAAATTGTGAATTTTCATGAGTATGCCAATCTGAACAGAGTTTGAACTGTTAGAATTATGCTTTCAGCCAATTTCACAAGTGAAAACTGGCATATTTTTCTCTTTCCTTTCAACTATTTCAATAATCTAATATTTGCCATTCATCTTCTCTCAAGGGAGTCAGTTGTATTGGTGCCAAAACAAATCATAAGATAACAGCACAAACAAATACAAATGGAATTGGTGCAAAAAAATGTGATTTCCCTAAGTTGAGGTACTTGCCGTTTTTGATAAAACATTGCCAACCTCCATGCACCGTAGGAAAGAAGGAAAAATTTCAGAATTAAGAAGGTAATGTATAACTTGTGAATCATCAACCTGAAAAAACAGAAAGGAATCAAAATCTGATATATTTTCAAAAAAAAAACTCAACTAAGGTAAAGCTCAAGAAAATAGTTATAAAAAGCCATTAACTAGGTCACACACACACACACAACCCCCATCCCCCTTCCCTCCAACTTCATGTGCGCTGTGCATAATACAATTTTTTCTAAAAGCTTTAATTTGCTAAAGTTACAAACTTTTATGTTTTAATTGAACATAGGTTTATCAATGCCATCTTTTAAATGAGAAAGTTGCAAAAAAAAAAAAATGTAAAAATGATGGTATGCATATACCCTGAAGAGCATAGGACAATGGAGTTTTAAGTTTAAAATTAGGCGGTACAAAATTACCTTCACAAGCGCACCAATAACCCCTAAGCTGCTGATTCTTAAATGCTCATGAGACTTTTCCTTGTTTGTGTTGATGAGAAAAGGGTTGAGATAAAAGGGAACGTTAGCTGCAAAGGATGAAATTAAGTATAAATGTCTCTAATAATCCAAAATATCAACAAACAGAAGTATTCAGATTTTAAGTAAATATACTCGAGAAAGCAGTACCATAAATCTTCACTAGGAAAAATCTCAAATAAAGTGCAAGATTTCTCCTAGTGCAATATTTGGTAAAGCTAATATTCTATTAAACCTAAATTCACTACTCCAACAGCATAAGAAATCATAAAATTATACCCTAGAAATTTTTAATTAAGGAAACTATTTCGGATATTACTTTACGTGCAACTGCAAGTTCAGGCAGTCCAAAAAACTCAAGAGAGGCCAAAAGTGAATAAAGAAAAGTGAGACTTGAACATCCAAGCTGTGGTTTCCTTGCTTGTGTGAAAGATTAGAAGAAAAATTACCCTTAATAAAAAGCATCTTTGTGTCAGGGTGTGCTGCTATCCCCTGCACAAAAAAAAGTGTCACAATGTGGAGGTGAACAAGATGTTCATATACTTTAAAAGCATTGCGTTGCCTTTCTGGCCTTAAAGAAAATGAGAAAACATTAAATAATGATCATATGTCAATCAACACCAACTGGAAGCTTAGTAGCACTTTTATTAGTTTCTTTCTTAGGATTGATTTATAGACAATGATCAGATAATACTTACAATTATCTCCACTTCATGCAGTGCTAAGTTGCAAAATTTTTGGAGCATGTCAATTGTATACCTCTCTTTTTTGCCTTGAAATGAAAGCAGCAGCAAAACAAAAAAATCATTGATATTCATCCACTTCCATTTTTTTCCAGTTCCCCTGATTTTGAAACTAATTAAATGAATTTTTTATCAATGAAAAAAATTTCCAAATTCTTATTCTATTACAACCCTGCTTATTCTCAAAACCTTAAAGCATAAGATGTGCTTGTACTTGGGTTTATTACTATAATTACATCACTAGCATTCTAAGCTGAACCTTGTAATCATTTATGGTAAAGCAAATATATACAAAATATCAGTGCTTGGTGCAATCATATCTATAACGAAAGCTGATTTACCTGATCAGAATACCACTTTTGAATCTTAGATATTTATTTTGCACAAGTTTTACATGACAAAAAGTGAATCAAATAGATGATTTCTCATTCATTTGTGAAAAAATAAACACTTAGATTGATTACATTGGCCAGATTCTTAAAAATTAATAGACCAGATTCTTAATTAAGGCTGCAACTAGATACAGATAGAAATTTACTATAAAGAATGGTTGCTAGAAAAATTATGAAAATGGCAGTGCCATCATTATGCATACAGAAGTAATTAATTTTATTTAATTATTAAACACAAAATATCTTGTCTCTTCTCCTAAAAAAGAGACATAAAATTTCTATACCAAACATAAGAATAAAATCATTCGTTTCATATTACAAAATACCAAACACAGCCTTATCAGGTACAAACAACAATCAAATAAAAATTAACAAGTCCAATGATGTAATAATTCACCTTGTTCACAAGGTACTCACTGCTTGCTGATTAAAAAGCATGCATGGCAAAATAAATAAAAAGAAGATTGAGATAAATCATGACCTGAAGTAAAACAAGTGCATTGCACACTCGATTTGATGTTCTGTCTGTAAGATATGGAGAAGACAGTGAGCGGTATACTGAAATTATTTCCTGTAAATAATGGGCATGTATAGTAAAGAAATTAAAAGAATGTGAACATGCAGAGAAAACATTAACTGGAAAAAGCAATCCATGTAAGCAAACAATATATTATACCTGTAGCAGTGTAGTGATAGTACCAAAAGAATGCCACAATAACGGCGCCAATTCTCCATGATTTACCCTATTCTGGATTATAAGAAAAGTGCAAAATGAATGTTTGAAACAATTAGAATATATTGCAGGGTTACTTACCAAATAAGAAAAGACATATTAAAATCTATGAGCCCATATAAAAGTGGGTTTATAAATGGGCAAGTGTTGGAACCCACTTGCACAAAACCAATTGGCTTGCGTTAAATTCAACAACCACTCATTTATAAGTCATTTATATATTTTATTATTTTTCGATGTGGGATACTTTTCCCAACACACCCCCTCAAGTGCAACCGGGTTTGGGCCGTGGCCTAACATCAACAAGCCGATTAACACTTGCTCACAAATGGACCGGCTGGTATCTCTTTTTCAATTTCGGTCCGGACTAGTATCATCATCAGTCCAACAACGAAGGCTTGAATATGGATTCTATAATCTAACCTATTCAGGCATGAAGTTCTGATACCATGAAGAAAAATAAAGATACAAATAGAAAAGATGATTGGTGAAGCTTATCTGTATATAAGCTTCACCAATCATCTTTTCTATTTGTCTCTTTATTTTCTTCAAGACACATCCATTATACATGATTTAAAATTTAAATTAGCTCTGCTTACATTGAAAGCTATTAACCATTGCGAGACCACCCTTTCAATGATTGTTTAACTGGTGCTTTCAAAGAAACGACTTGTCACAAACATCTCATGTTAGGAGCATATCTTTCAGCTGTTCACAAATCAATGATGGGAATATCTGTGAATTCCATAATACCTACAGTTGCTAAAAACTCAAATCACAATTAAGTGCAAAGGTCTATGGAGCTTAAGTACAAAGCTCAGTCACAAACCTAATAAAGTATTCCACAACAAAAATGTCAAAAGATGTCGTCTAGAAACTATAATTATTTCCACTAAAGAAAAGTTCAAAAGATGTCATCTATAAATTAAAGAAACACACAAGTGAGTGACTGAGATAACTACTTAGAAAGATAGAACAGTGTGGAATTACCCAAAAGTCTTGAGTTGAGACGGTGACTATAATACTCCACAACAATAATAATAAGTACCACTATTAAGTTAAAAGTTTATTCCACTTTTAATAGAAAGCAAAGATAAGTGCACTTTCGCCAATGAGGCCTTGATCTAATGGTAAAACGACTCAAGGTTGAGGCCATGGGAACCAAGAGGTCCTGGGTTCAAATTTCACAAATGTGGGTATTTATTGATCAATTGTTTGGTTGGTTGCTTTGCATTGTGCAAATGTACCTTAAACATTGTCCTGTTGTAATTTGGAAAAGTGAGTATGATGTATATATTGGACACTATCTCTGGCCAAAGAAAAACAGTGCACATTTTAGTACCTAAAACATTAACTATTAACTATTAGAAGTAAATGTCAAGTCCTAACAAGCTTTTGCATGGAAAGAAAAAGGCATTCTCATGCTTTTGTTCTTGTAAGTGCTTCATGTTTGCCTTTGGTAAAGTATTTTACTTTAAATAGCAATTAGGAACTAAAGTTTTAGGCTTTTCTCATTTATTTTCGTTCTTTTTTCTTCATTTTTTTCAAAATTATTATGCACAAGCTCTGAAGCATTGCTGCCATTTGTTTACAATAATATCTCAACTATTTTTTGGTACTGCATCTGATTGTTATCTAAACAAAAACTACTAATTCTCAATCCAAAAATAGATTAACACACATGTTTTTATATTACATATACGACAAATTCGTTATGCAGCCAACATCAAATAAGAAAACTAAAATTAGGATCTATTGACATAAAGATCTTCAAACTGCCTATTAAATAGAATTCTATTGATTCAAAGTTGCAACGACCCACTTGATTGCCAGAATTTATTTATTTATTTTTTTTATCATAGGCAGAATCTCGAGCATTAATGACGATGCCTAGGAGAGGAATGATGACACACATTTGTTTATATCATTAATTCTACCCTGATAATTTTTGAAGTTTGATACTATACAATGGTAACGACAGCACTAATAGTTCACATTGTCTCTCAGATTCTGCGGAGTATATACCAATTTCTTTTGAAATTTCTAGTATCTTGATTTGTCCACAAGGTGAAGCTTATGCCTGAAGAAATGGATGAATAATGAATCCCTCTAAGTATTGAGAGGTAATTTCAACCACGTTTATGACCAACAATGACATGGATAAACTTTCATTACACCTTCTTTAACAAGTATAATAATCCCAAACAACCTCATATTTATTTGTTTGGTATAATTTTTGTTTCTGATTTTTGGTTTATATCTTTCTATATTAAAAGTTTGCATCTTGAAAAACAAAAATAAATAAATTTTAATAATACATTTTTCTTTTACATTTGAGAAACAAAAATCAAAAACAACACCCATATACCAATCAGGCCCATTTTCTCTATCATTTTACTGCAATTTCAAAATATAAACCAAAGATTCAATGTAAGTCCTATTACTTTTCCGACATCAAATATTAATGCAGGATATTAAACATAGTTTTCAATAAAAATAAACAAATTTATAGAATCTTCAAATTAAACACTTTGAAGCGTAAAAATTTATAGTATTATTATAAAAATTAGCTGATAAAAGTAATCAAAACAAACAAACAATAGTCGATATATGTTTATAAAACCAACCTTGGAAAGGATAAGAAGAGCACGCTCTCGTGTTTCGGGATCTTGTATAGCTTGAACCAACTGAACCACCGCCGTCATTTCCAAGTCTCCATGATCGGAGCCAGCCAATGTGGTTACCGCCGGAATTTGGAACCGTGATTCGGAAGACTTGGACATTATCGAAAAACTAGATATACATACACTTATCAGAAAAATAAAATAGACAACTTAAGTATAGAAAATGAGTGTGTGTGTGTGTTTGTGGAGTGGGAACTGGGAAGTGTATGTCCTTCGGCTTGGTTTCTGTTGTCAAAAGTGATGGTGGCCCTTTGTTTTATATTTGACAAAGAGAGGCTTTTTAAGGACTGGCCTATTTGGGATTTTTTTTTTTTCTTAGAGTTTCAACTTTCATGTCACAAAAGGTTTAATTCAATTTCTATGCTACCGTGGTTGGTAGGGATTGTGCAAAGGCAATTTTGATGTGCTCAATTCAGTTTGATCTGAAACTAATAAAAAAAGACTCACATCGCAAACATTCAATTGTTCTATTTTTTAAATTAAAATTAAAATTAATTAATTATGAAATCATAAATTTTAATTTAATTTAATTAATTTAATTTAATTTAATTGATTTAACTTTTATTCCTAATTTCGATGATTTGTTTTCAGGAATGGTCAAAGATAATTTAGGCAAAATAAAAAAATTTCATTAAGAAATTAAAAGTAAATTAGTAGAAAATTTTAGTATTATAAATTATATATATATATTTTTTTATCAATTAAAAATTTATATATAATTTTAATATTATTAATTATATATAATTTTTTTTAGATGTGAATTAAAATATATATATATATATATATATATATATAGAGGGATCAGGAAATTTCGCCAGTGAATATCGCGTATGAGTCCGATTTAGGATTATTTATGTTCTACTAGTCTAAGGGTCGGGTTTGAATTACCCATCTACCTCATTTATACATGAGATGAATTTGACATTAGAATCGGATTAGATAGATACTCATTAGGGTCTGTCTTGTTATTGTCTTTCATGAATAGTTACAAAATCTATCTTATTAATAAATGAGAAGCGAGTGGGTTAGAAGGAATGGTCAAGTTGGGTTGACTCTTATTTTAATTTGAATATATTAAAGGGTTGAAAATAAAATATATATATATTTTTTAAATTTATAAAAGTCTTCCATCAAAACTCGACTGGATCGAAATGAATCTCTTGAGATATAAAATATTTAATTTTGATGGATTATAAAAGTAAATATTAAAATATAATTAAATAAATTTTTTTATCGTATTAACTTAATTTAAATTTTTATGATTAAAATGATAAAAAAAATATATTATTAAATAACTCATTCTCTTCAAATTATTTAAATTGTTCATTATTATCAAATAAAGTCATATATAAATTTTTACACGTTATCATAGCGAGTTTCTATCATAACCTATTAAATTATAGAATTATCAAAATATAGATAAAATTATAAACAAAATTATAGAATTATCAATGAACTTATAACCCATCAAACTATCAGAAGATCAAATTATCAGTGACTGAGAATCTATCAAATTATCAAAAAAATCAGATTACTTGTGAAATCTACTTGAATTGTCAAGTAACAACTGGATCAGACTAGTTATCAGTTGAAAGGGAGTGTTGAAATATAAAATATTTTACATTAGTAAATTACAAAAATAAATAACAAAATATAACCAAATAGATATTCTAATCATATTAATTTAATTCAAACTTTTATGGTTAAAATGATCCAATAAAAAATATTATTAAATAATTCACTTTTTTTAAATTACTCAAATTATCTCATATTATTAAATAAAGTCAAATATAAATTTTTACATAACCCAACGAATTCAGTTTCAACCCTGAAAATCAAAATCTTGACTCTTAACACGATGAAATATAACCAGACTTGATCTAAGGTAGACTAAGGCCATTTTCAACCCACAACACTAAAATGCAATCAATTTTACACTAATTTACAATTTATATCACATCAAACAGTAATTTCATCTCTAACCATAATTCTATTTTTAACACCATTTTTTACACCAAAAAATAATTTTTTTTATATTTTTTTTATCTATTTTATACAATTTATTATAATTTCCTAATATTTTATAATATTTCACTAATTATCCATAAATAAATATATTTTACATATTTATTAAAAAAATCTAATTATTAATTTAGTAAAGTGAAAATATAACAAATTAAATTATAATAACTTATTAATTAAATGACTCATTTACTATTAATATATTATTTATAATAAAATTATATTAACAGAAATAATTAAAAAGACTATATTATATTTATAATTAAAATTAAATATAAATATGAAAATTACATTATATTTATAATTAAAGTTAAATATAAATATGAAAAATACATAGTAATGTTCATTTAATTATCTGAATTAGTATATTCTTCCTATAAATGATCAATTAATATATTACGAAGCATAATGTGGGCATTTTTATTCTTGATTTGTCTATGGCAATTAATAAATTGATGAAATTTTGTATTTTCATCAACCACCAATTCAATTTCTCTAGTTGGTGATTCCCTCATGTCACACCCCAACTCCAATGGTGCGACGGTCCTAGGACAAGGATAGGCTTAAGGCCATCATAAACCGGTAGAACTCTCTTGGATCTCATACATAATTCATATTTACATCATATATAATTATCATTAAAACATTCATTTCAAAGATTTAAGTAATCACCATTCATACATATATATATATTTATCATTAAAAAATTTCTTCTTGTTCCTTACCGATCAAAAGATACTTTTTACATCACTAAGGAACAAGGGTAACCCAATCATAACAATTTAGACATAAAAAAAATATTATCATCCTCAACATCTAACTACGGAGCTATAGAGTATACTCCCAATACATACAGTACCATAATACAATATATATATATATATATATATATATATATATATATATATATATATATATATATATCAAAATGATTACAATGGAGACTTTTTGGAGGAATGAATCAAGAAGCTCTATCTTCTATATTAGCTCACTCCAGAGCTACACTCTCACCTGAAATTTCCACAAGAGGAGTGAGCCTTCAACTCA
>CANXYC012665119.1:0-18190 GCA_948193065.1 Aleurites moluccanus
AACTTTTCAGACCATCCTAAGGGTAGCTTTAGGATCTTTCCAGATCATCCTAAGGGTAGCTTTAGGATATCATCAGACCATTCTAAGGGTATCCTTAGAAACTTTTCAGACCATCCTAAGGGTAGCTTTAGGATCTTTCCAAATCATCCTAAGGGTAGTTTTAGGATCTTTTCAAATCATCCTAAGGGTAGCTTTAGGATCCCATCAAACTTTTCTAAGGGTAGCCTTAGAAGCTTTTCAGACCATCCTAAAGGTAGCTTTAGGATATTTTTTCGACCTTTTTAGGGGAAGCCTCAAGAGCACCTCTTTGTACCCTTCCTAAGATAGCCTTAGGATATCTTTACCTTATCATGACAGCCTGTGTCCACTATCAGCATGATTTCTTTTCTAGAAAAGCAACCATGCTGAGCATTTCATTTTTCTAAATAGACAGGAACAACCCAGTTCACTTATATCGCGTTTGTCATTCAAAATAGACAGCCATGATGGGGGAAGCTGTGAACACTCATTTTTTACACCCCTCGGACTCATGCCAACTCGAACAACATTCCCTGGAACCAAACCCGTGCTCGGACTGGATCAAATGGCCTTAGAATGGAGTCGGGCTAGTGCTGCCACCCTCCAGGCATAACATTGCCGCCAGAGAGGGGTGGCGGCGCCGCCACAGCCTCTGGGCTACATCTACCATGCCCAAGGGCGGCAACATGGTTCCTTGCCACCGTGCCGCCCTCCTTCAGTCCCTGTGCCGTCCTCCTTCAGTCCCTATGCTACCAACGCCTCTGACGGTGCCGCCACCCTCTTCTGGCGGCAACAGCTTCTCTTTTTGGCTGCAACGACGTTTTGGACTTGATTTCTTCTGAATCCCACATTGAAAAATGATGGGATTTGACCCCTCAAGCTCCTATTATAAATAGAGAGCCTCCCCCCACCTTCCAAAACACACAGAAACACAAAAAGACTCACGGAAACAAGGAAAAGAAAATAGGAAATCATTTCATTATTAGATTTTGTCATTTTTCCTCTCCAAGTCATATTTTCTTCTTTTTTAGCTCTCTTTGGATTTAAGGAGTTGCTATTAGGGGCGTATTGAGCCTCTGAGTTGAATATTTCTTCCAAGCAAGGTCCCTCTGCCGGTTTGTTTTCTTAAGAGCTAAGAAGGCATCTCGACCCATTTCCTCGGTCTTCGTCTGATCCAAGTGGAACTCCGGTCTGGAAGAGCACTCCGTCTGCCAAGATCCCTAAAGCTAGGGCAAAGGTATTGTTTCCTAACTCATCTTCTTTATTTTTGTAAAGCATTAAAATAAAGAATCAAAACATGATAAATTGGGCATAAAATCAACCCTCATTCGCGAGAAGGAAGAACTGCGTGGGTTTTGATTCCCATTCAACGGGAAACACAGGCAAGTTGTATAAAAGCTTCAAATCCAAAAAGATAAAAACCATCTCTTTTCCTTTGATTATTTGCTTAACTTTATTTGTTGAATATATTATTTGGGGAATGTGTGATCAACCTAGAACCCATAAGGTCTAGAGTTGATATCCCCTAATTTTGAGGTTTTAAGATGTAATAATTTACTTTTATCACTTTATTTTAATTACTTTACTTGATTATATTTCAATTGTTCATCCACTTATTTACTTGCTCATGCATCTTACATGTCATTCCTTAATTGCTCATGAAAATCATTTTAAATCAAGGTTAAAATTAGAAGCCAAGTTCAACCCAAAACCTAGTCCCCGAATCCTCTTTAGTTTCAAGGACTAGTGTACTTTTTTCCTTTGGGATAAAATTGGAGTCAAAATGGGTTTTTACCTTAAATTTTCCAATAAAAAATAACTTAAGGTGGTGACTTCAAAAAATCAAAACTTGTTTTCAAATAAAAGGCACTAAGCTCGTCTCCTCCATGAGAAATTGCCCTGTAATGAGCACTCAGATGCCCCAACGCCTTTCTTTTTCCTTCGAAGAGAGCGGGCCCGGACGAGCGGTGCTCGGGCGAGGCCTCACACGCAATAGCACAAAACCAATAGTTACGTAAGAGTGATCGGCTCTCACGACTAGAGAATATAATTCCCCTCTTTAGCAAGGGTCAAATAGATACCAGTGTGCACACGGTCGACAGATAATCCAGCTACCCCGTCGTAGTAGCCCTGTTATGTTATCATATGTAAAAGTCTTATATAATGGTTATAGGATCACAAATATAGCTCAATTTCACATATAACAAGTCATTTTCGTATCACATGTATCAAATAGGCATACTGGCAAAAGTTAAAAAACGGGCCCGTCGGGGCCCAGTTTCGCTGATGCAACTGGCAAGTCAAATTACGGGTCCGTTCTAGGATTTTCGAGGAGTTTCTGATTCTCTATATTAGGAACACATTCAGATGGACTATTTGGTATCAATTTGAAGCTTAGGGATAGTTGAAAAGATTGGGCCAAGTATCGGGTCAAAACACTATCTAGGTTTCAAATTATAACAAACGGAAGTTTAGGACAATTTAGGTCAGTTCGAAGGGTCATTTTAGGTGCCAATTTGACATTTAAAATGAAACCAGGGTTTTTAAGTATCCAATCAATCCAAATGCATATGTTATGCCATATGATGTACAAATGCAATAATTGTATATAAAAACTTACTTTCAAAATGTAGCTAAGGCACGAAGCCTCAAGCTAGCCCGTCGACCCCCTAACGGATGCGACGACTGCCCGACTAGTCCCTTCCTCGGGAGGCTCGCCTATAATTACATATATTCTCTCCTTAAGACTTCGAATTATCATAAATACACACAATACACATCAAATAGACACATATATACACACAATGGTCACATTCCCTATCAAATGACGATTTTACCCTTTATGCACATATAGGCCATTCGGCCAAAGCCAATCTCGGGCTACCAATATTTAAACCTCATATTCCTTGTACAATACATAAATTCACACACATATTAATATATTAAAACAAGTTTGGGCTTACGTTCAAGCCTAAGTTTCATGCCAAAGTATTTTGAACTTTATAGGTCGAAAAGACCTAAACACATTTCAAACTCATAACAAACATACCAATCTCTTCCTATATGTTACAAATACCTATCAATTAACCATATCACATACACTTATCAAATTGTACACACATATTAACACATAAACCCCAAATTTTAGCTCAATACCATTCCGCCCAAATGGGCTAAATCACCAAAGCTCCATTTTCCCAATTCAACTTCACAATTCCATAATTAAACACACCAATTAAACAATTCTAAGCTTAATTACACAAATTCAAACCAAATTCCTATGCTTGCCCTAATCAGGTTCGGTTTTGGGTGTTTTTCCCAAATCAACAATTAGTTCTTCAATTGGACTTACAATTAACTAATTCAAGTCACCAATTACACCCCTAAACCACTAATTTCACTAAAACTAAACAAAATCCAACTTTTCCCTAATTGAAGCATTCAACCAAAGGGGGCTTTTCTTCCCCCTCATGATTTCATTCAATTTAAAGTTCCAAAGGTCAATTCACTATGCCAATTAAAGGTTTAAACACTCAATTGCAGAATTCTTGAAGAAATTCCACAGTAAAACCCTAATTCCCAATTCAGTTTCATGTTCATTCCAAAATTGAAATTCAATCTATAATTCATCATTCAATTAACATTAATTACATCTATTTAACATCATTTATATCATCAGTTTCTCAATTAAAACACAAAATCAATTTTTCCTAAATTTTCCCAATTCAATTCGGTTACCAAAGAAATTGCATAATAAAGGTTTAACTTCTCTATTTAACCATCCAAATCAACATTTAAACATCAATCAAACATTAAACATCCAGAATTTTGATCTTACCTTTGGATTTTCTTGAAATGGCTGAACCTTAATCCTCTTAATCCCTCCAACAAAATGAAATTTGAACTATAGTTTAAGAAATGGAAGATAATTGATGGAGATTCCCTTACTAACTTAAGAAAAAAATTCCCCAAACCTTTCTTGAACTACAATGGCCGAACCAACAAGATGAAGAAGAAGAAGTTCTCTTCTTCTTTGGATGCACACGGTTTCTTGAATGGAAAAAGGAAAAATGCAGAATTCTTTAGCTTATTTTAATAGATAGTGGAGCTTTGCAATCTAATCCCATGCAACCCATCTCATAAAGAAAGCCTTGCAACCTATACATGCATCTTTAGGATTAGAATATACCAATACCTTGATTCATTGAATCAAGATGAGTAGAAATGTTATTTACTTCTCCCTCTTACTCTTTTACTCCAATTGGGTCCTTATAAATTACCAATTAAATTCCTACTTTTTATTTCCATTTGCAATTAAGTCCTATTATTTTTGTAACCCAATTTGGCTATTTTATTTTATTTATTTATTTTATTATCATTATTTTATCTTCCCCAAAAATCAATTAACAATTAAACACACATGTAAGCACATCAAATTAATTCCAAATAAATAAACAAAAATTCCCGAAGGTCCTTAACTATACTAGGCTCGGTTAGGACTTGGCGTTACACAAACTATCAAAAATAGAACACGTACTCAGTATATTACAGAAATGCAGAATACTTATACACATACTTGATGAATTCAACAAAAGACGATACAGGAATTCCTATGCTCCATGGTCCACTTAACTCTACCCATATTGTATTTAGTTACTATTCCTCTGTAACCTATGCTCTGAAATTTATAACCCAGAGCTCTGATATCTGTAACCTAGTGCTCTTATATCTGCGACCAAGAGCTCTGATATCTGTAACCTATGCTCTGATACCACCTCTGTCATGACCCATTCTCGGCGGGCCTCGACAGTCCTAGGGTGCGGGAGATGCCAGAGGCGATCAGCACCCGTAGAACCCATTATTCACATCTATACAATCTCATACTATATCAATATAGCAGCAGAATCATCTATACCCATCATCAATCATATGACAGTCTATATTCATTCACTCACATAAGCACTATTCATTCTAATACTTTGTCATTCATTCTGTTACTTTCTGTAATTACCATAATCATATCATTAATTAATCTCCAATATACCTATACATACATGTTCATAAGCTAACTATAACATACATAACCCATGGAGCAGCAAGGATATGAATATATAAAAATATTCAGTGCTTAATATAATTACAGTACTACAAAACTGCAGAATCCATAGAGAGTCAAAATGTTGGGATATCTGCCTCCTACTCGGTACCTGGAGAGGAAAACAGTGAGAGGGTGAATATATATGATACTCAGTGAATCTAACATGCATCGACCATTAAAATGAATAATGGAATATTAATAAGCAATAGGCAAATGAAGTAAATGAATCAATCTACTCACAATCTCTAAAATACAGAATCAATTACAAAATGTGACTGTAAGTCAACAATCACATCAATGGATAGTATATTACATGGATAAGATAGATAGTGATGGATAATGACAGATAATAAAGCCAAACGCATAGAAATGTGTCAAGCACAAATCAAACTCATATCAATAAACATACGACGGATCAGGTCTTATGACTAGGGCTGATATCCCTTCCCAGTTAGGGCAATATAATAATATACATTGTGCACAATGCCAATAGTATGTACTCACTACCCTGTCGGGGCGGCAACTCTATCAAATTACATCGAAATCAATAGAATTAATAAACACATCAATAGATACCATTTTTCAATAATGGCATCACCAAGTATCAATAACTTATCATTAATCAATTCAATGAGCAATAGAATCAATAGGATATCAATAACAATCGATTATAAATGACCAAAGGTCTAGCAACCAATAATGGGATCAAACATAAGTTTGTCATTTATGGCCAAAAAGTTGACGCAATTGACATGCCATTGTCGCTGACGACGATGACATTCAAATGGTTGGCCTATGGATTTTAAGCTAGGCATTTTATCGAATACTTGGTGTGCAACCAACAATAGACATTTTGGCAAGGTTTTGGTGCAACATTGATATTGCCCTAATTGTCAACAATAATACATATTGAAAGCAATTCCATAGGCATTAAATACAACTCAATAAACATCATCAAATGAATCAATTTGGCATGTAAAAGCCATAGGAAAAACAAGAACACAATAAGGCAATTTTGCCCAAAAGTGGTTCGGCCACTTTAGGGTTTTCACATATGGATTCCAATTGGCAATTTAACACTTAGGGAATAACAAATGATGCATAAAAGACTCACCTAACACTTTAAATCACCCAGCAAAATTGCTTTGCCACCAATTTCTTCAAATCCCTGATAGTAGGCAAAATCGGTAAAGTTCTTCAATTGAATTTTCTACAACAATTCAACCATCAATTATTCATCTATTAACTTCCAATTAACTTATTCTATACTAAATTTACACATACTAACTCAATTACACAAAATCAACTCTTACAACTTAGGTTTAGGGTTTGAAAATTGGGCAAAAATACTATATCTAACTAACATCAATTAACCCTAAATCAAACATAAAATCAACCAAAACAACATTTTACCTCAAATTTGTGAAATGGTTGAAAATCCCATATACTTTGTTCTTGAATTTTTCTTGATTTCTATGGATTGAAATGGATGAAGGATGGATTATATTGTGTTTAAATCAAGTTTCCATGGATTTTCCTTAACAAAAATGGAAGAAAAATCAAAGGAAATGGATGGGAGAAGCTACAGATGAGGAAGAACAAAAATGGGCAAAAATTTGCTAAGTGTGGCTTATATAGCAAGTCACATTTAGCAAATTTCCTTTTGGTCCTCAAACTTTTCTTAAATTGTGCTTTTGCCACGTTTTCATTCGGTAATTTATTTTGACAATTCCGTCAGGATTTGGATTTCAAAGTGTATATTTAAACATCTTATTTTTATTAATACTTATTAATAAAAATAGTTTCAGAGTCGTTCTGAAACTCAGACTGTCGAAATTCCACTATACCCCTAAAGTTTTCTTTATTTACGATTTTGCCATTGTTTACTTTATCAGTGTTCTTAAACATTTTTCACCTCTTTCTTTTTACTATATTTACACATGCATACACATAATTATTTACCCTTTAGTCAAAATCAGAAATTTATCTGTCAACCGAGCTGCTATTTTTGCGTCAGTGATATCGACACCGACATTTTTCGAAAAAGTTTCTCGTTTTCGCTCTAACTGAGTTTTCAAAATTATCTTTAGTCATTTCAATAATTTCAATCCACGTACTGAGAACTTTATTCATAAAAACTTGTTATGCTTTTATAGGGTATTACAGGTAGCTGTTGAAGCAATCCAGAAGGCTTTTGGTGTTCAGTCTTCACTTACTAACAAGTCAAATATCTTACCACAAACTCCGCTACATCCTTCTTCATTCCACTCCACCAATACATTCCTTTGATGTTGTGATACATCTTAGTCGCACCTGGATGCACATTATAACTAGCATGATGTGCCTCCCTCAATATCGACTCTCTCAATCCATCCACGTCAGGAACACATAAACGATCACCATGCTTCACAACACCATCCATAACAGCAAGACTTGGAGCTTTCTCAGCTTCCACATCGCCCTTAAGCTTAACTAATGTAGGATCTCTATCATGTGCTTTTTTTATTTGATCACTGAGAAGTGGCTTAACTTGAAAATATGCTAAAAGCACTCCTATATCCGATAAGCCAAATCGAATCCCCAAATCATGCAATCCATGTAACTCTTTGATCAAAGACCTTCTATGCACTTGAATGTGAGCTACACTTCCCATAGACTTCCTACTCAAAACCTCTGCTACCACATTCTCCTTTCCAGGGTGATACAAAATATCACAATCATAATCCTTAAGTAACTCCATCCATCGCCTTTGCCTAAGGTTCAAATCCTTTTATTGGAATATATACTTAAGACTTTTGTGGTCAGTGAAGATCTCACACTTCTCTCCATACAAATAGTGTCTCCATATCTTTAATGCAAAAACCACAACTTCTGTCTCTATATCATGAGTTGGGTAATTCATCTCATGCTTCCTCAACTGCCTCGAAGCATAAGCTATTACCTTCCCATTCTGCATCAACACACACCCAAGTCCTATTCTAGAAGCATCACAATACACAACATATCCTCCTTCACTAGATTGTAAAGTTAGGATAGGTGCGGTTGTGAGATGAGTCTTAAGCCTATGAAAGCTTCCTTCACAGTCATCTGTCTATACAAACTTCACTTGCTTCTGAGTAAGTCTAGACAATGGAGCTGCAATCTTAGAGAAATCCTGCACAAATCTCCTATAATAGCTTGCCAAATCCAAGAAACTCCGAATCTTTAACACATTCATAGGTCTAAGCTAATTAAAGATTGCATCCACTTTCCTTGGATTGACCTTAAGTCCTTCCTTACTTATCACATGCCCTAAGAAGCAAACACTATCTTACCAAAACTCGCACTTGGAGAACTTAGCAAACAACTGATGCTCCCTCAAGATCTGTAATACCATCTGAAGATGTTCCTTATGCTCCTTCTTTCTCTTGGAATACACAAGGATGTCATCAATGAAAATAGTGACAAACTTGTCCAGAAATGGCTTGAAAACCCTATTCATTAAATCCATAAATGCAGTGGGTGCATTTGTCAAGCCAAATGGCAACACCAAGAACTCATAGTGACTATATCTTGTCCGAAATGTCGTCTTAGACACATCTTCCTTCTGAATCCTCAACTGGTGATAACCTGACCTTAAGTCGATCTAGGAGAAATAACTTGCCCTTTGCAACTGATCAAACAAATCATCAATTATGAGCAACAGATACTTATTTCGAACAGTCACCTTATTAAGCTGTCGATAATCAATGCACAACCGCATAGAACCGTCATTCTTCTTGACAAATAACACTAGTGCACCCCATGATGAGCTACTAGGTCTAATAAACACTTTGTCAAGAAAATCTTGCAGTTGTATCTACAACTCTTTCAATTATGTTGGTGCTATACGATAGGAAGGTATGGAGATTAGACTCGTTCTAGGTAATAACTCAATATTGAATTCAATCTCCCTCTCCGGTGGCAAACTTGGCAATTCTTTAGGGAAGACATCTGGATACTCATTCACAATTAGGGCGAGGAGAATGCTAAAGAAGGGTTGCCAAGGTTACTTAGCATATGTTCGTGATACTCAGAAAGAAGTGAAGGGATTGGAGCAAATTGCAAAATACTCAAACTCCTCACCCTTAGGTGGTTTGAAAACTATCTTCTTCTTATTGCAATCTATGGTTGCAAAATACTTGGACAACCAATCCATGCCCAAAATAACATCAAACTTTAACACCGAAAATTCAATAAAGTCTACCTCCAAACTCTTTCCATTAATACTAACAATACATGTAGGATAGAAATTTTGGACCTCAATCTCCTCCTCTAAGAGAGTGGACACAACCATCACATCATGAAGCAACTCACATAACATGCATAACTTCTTCGCAAAGCGAGATGATATGAAAGAATGAGATGCTTCTGAATCAAACAATACTCTTGCATTATGAGCTTGGATAGAAAGAATACCTATGACAATTGTATTAAAGGCTTGGGCCTCCTGTTGATTGAGTGCAAAAACTCTCATCCTTCCTCTAACCAAAGAAGTCTGACCTGGAGCTTGAATCGCAGATGAACCTGATCCTCGGCCCACTTCTGTACCTCTGCCATAACCTCGGCCTACCCCAGCTTGAGCACTATTGCTCCCCACTCTCTCTATCTGAACCATAAACTACGAAGCTGGTGGTCTCACGATAGTCACTATTCATGGGAAATCCTTCACAAAATGTCCAAGCTGTCCACAGTGAAAACAAGCCTCTATCTCGACATGACATGGTCCCATATGTCTCTTCCCACAAGTAGGACACTGAAAGTTACCCCCCGAAGGTGCAGAACTAGCTGTGTCCTTGCTTAGATGTGAAGCATATCTAAAAGGATTGGGCCTGTACTATAATCTTTTTGGCTATCCTCTGAACCCACTTTAAGGAGTAGACTGCCTCAAAATATCCATGTTCCTCACTCCACTGCTATCCCTATTAGTCCTAGTGGAACCCTCAACTCTAGCCTTTTTTTGTTCTCTTTCTGTTTTTAGTTCCATTTCCCGATTCTCAATCATTCTGGCCTTATCCACCAGTCTAGAATATGAGTCAAACTCATGAGCAGCTAGCACACAAAACAATGGAGGAATCAAACCTCTCCTGAAACGCTAAATTCGAGTAGCCTCTATAGAAACTAATGCTGAAGCATACTTATGTAATACCCTAGAATATTATAACTATGATGCATGAATTTATTCTCAATATGTGGTCCTTTAGTCTTGAAATGGTGAGAAATAATTTTAGAGATGCAGTTAGAAAACAAACTTGAAACTTTTTCGGAAAAATGAGCAGTCCGGTCAACGGAAAAATTTCTGAAGTTGACCTGGGGGTAAAAGATGACCATAATTTATGTGTAATTTTGGTAAAAAGAAAGAAGTGAAAATCATTTAGGAGCACTGAAAAGTAAACAATGGCATATTTGTAAATAAATGAAAATTCAAGGTGAATAGTGGAAAGTGGTCGGTCGGGGTTATAAAATGACTCCGGAACCATTTTTATAAATAAGGATAAATTAAAATAAGCCTATTGACTCCCCACTCTGATATCTAAATCCTGACAAAATTGTCAGAATAAATTACAGAAGATTTAAGGATCAAAGTGTAAAGAATGGAACTTGGGGGATTAAGTTGTAATTATGCAAATTAGATTTTTCTTTAAAATTGCCTTAACCATTTCGGATGAAGCATTTCCTTTTTTCTTCTTAAGCGCCAAACCATTTCTTTGCTTTCCTCTCTTCCATTTCTTCATTTATGACTAGATTTTCTTAGGAAATTTGATAGAAATCTTGAATGCAACACTTATTCTATCATTTTCTACCATTAGATTGCTTGGAGGAGTCAACAATTTGGAGGAAAATCAAGAAAAGGATTTCGGCCACTTTGGTGAATTTGAGGTAAGAGTTGTTTTGTTTAGTTTGATTGATGATTTAGATGTTATTTAGGTTCAATTGAATGGGTATTATAGTTAATTGCACCAATTTATCCAAATTTGATGAAATCCCTAATTTGAATGGTTGAATTTGAAGTTGTAAAGAATGAATTGATGAATTAGTGTTAGGTTTTGTTAATTGATGTTAGAAATGGTTAATTGGATGTGAATGGATAACTAATTGATGGATTAATTGATGTAGAATTGGAGATTGCTCAAACTTGGTTTTCAAAGTAAGCAATTTTGGGGATTTCGGTTGAATTGGTGGAATTGGAGTGTGTAAAAGCTATTTGGAGTCTTAGGTGAATTTACATTGCATCAAATAACTTGTATAATTGATTGAATTGTTGATTGGAATCCATTTGTGAAAACCTTACCTTAGGTGAACCATGTATGCCATATGTTGCCTTTGGAATTGCTTGATTTTCTTTGATATTTCCTTGCAAATTTGATTCATTTTAACATTGTTTAATTATGTTTCTTTGATACCTATACTTTGTATTGCAATGTGGTTTGTTGTTAATTTGAATGGGCATGTCAAATTTGCACCAAAACCTAACCTATTGGCTTGCCATTGTATGCCCATCAAGTGTTCTATGAAATGCCTAGTTCATTTGCCTTTAGCCTATTGGTTTGCATGCCATAGGCCTACCAATTGAATGCCATTGTCGCCAGCGACGTTAGCATGCCAATTGACCTACCATTTTCAGCCACCGAACCAACTTTTGTTCCATACCATTGTTGTTTACCATAACCTATATCCTTGCTCATATGTTGTATTTTACTATGCCATTGATTCAAATATTACTTGATTTGATTGATATTGATTATATTGACAGTGATGGTACCATTGTTGCATAATGGTATATGTTGACATGTTATCCCTTTTTATTGACCTAAATGTGATTTGACAGAGCTGCCTCACCGACAAGGTAGTGGGTACATACTGTCGGCAATGTGCACATTGATATTGATGCCCTAGTTGGGAAGGGTTATTGGCTCCAGCCATAGGACCTAATCAGTTTTATGCCTTTGTGATATGTGATCGACTGTGTGATTATATATAGTCTACATGTTCATGGCCCTCTATTTGTCTTACCATATTTATTCCTTGATTGGATATGACCATTGCTATTCCTATTGTTTACCAATACTGATTCTGTAACTTATATGATTTACCCTGTACCATTATTTATTATCATGTATAAACCATTACTTGAGCTTATATTTCATTGTGATGCATGTAAATTCACTGAGTATCATCTATACTCACCTATTTCATTGTTTACCCATTTCAGGAGAGGAGTAGGTTGCAGAATCCAGTCTTCTGTCTTCTGTGGATTTCTGCTACAAACCATTATGTATATTGCTGATATATTCTGTATTTACTTTTGGTGTTCATTATCTAGCTGCTCCATGGGTATATACGGGTTAGCTAGGAAATGAACATTGTATATATATGATATTTGATGGTAAACATTGAGTATATGATGATGCATGATATATAATATATGATTGTGACAGCCAATTGTAGTATGATTATAGGATGCATGACAGGATAACAGAATAACCGGTAACTAATTAATAAATGAATAATATATATTGAGGTTTATAGATTGTGCATATGGTACTGGGTTCTATGGATGCCGGTCGCCATTGGCATTTCCCGTGCCCTAAGACCGTCATGGTCTGGGAAATTGGATCGTGACAGAGGTGGTATCAGAGCACTAGGTTTACAGACTATGAATCTAGGTTACAGATGAATAGTGACTGAATTATAGAGGAATAGTGACTAGTTACAAAATGGCGTAGAATTAAGTATACCATGGAGCATAGGATTTCCTTTGACGTCCTTTGCTGTTATCTTCTGTTATATGTCATTATTCTGTATTTTTGTTATATTATAAGACTATTTATGTTTTTCATGATAGATTGCAGAGATGTTTGATAGCAAAGATAGAGACACCAGGGAGGCTAAGGTTGCCTCCAATGAGTCCCTAGTGAGGGAGATTAGTGTATTAGAGGGTCCGTTTCAATTCCAATGGACTTCAGAGGATTCAGAGAGGGGAGATGAACCTTGGAGGGTAGAGATAATGAGAGGTTTGATGGAGTTGAGGAGGGAGATGGCTGAGATTAGGAGGGAGAGACAACAGGCACAACCACCACCTGCTCCTGCAGTAGTACCTCCACTAGTAGTGCCTGATGCAGTGGCACTGGCTCCTGTGTAGCCAGTGGGGGCTCAGAGGGAGCCAGCTGTACAAGGAGGCAGTAGAGAGATTGAGGAGGGTGGAGTTTCCATGTTTAGCATTCTGAAGCTAAACTTACCTGAGTTCAGAGGAGATAGGGGTACATATCCTGTTGATTTTCTGGAGGAGGTAGAGAAGGTAGTGAGGAGACTACCTTGTTCATAGTTGAGATCAGTTGAGTTGGTAGGTCTTTTGCTTAAGGGTAAGGCCTGGACGTGGTTCTCGAGGCACATAGAGACTAGACTTTATGGAGAGCACCCACCTACTTGGTAGAGTTCAGACAAGGTCTGATTGACGAGTTCATCACTGAGGGTGTTAGAACCCGTAACTTGGTTAGATTTGAGCAGCTTTAGCAGAGGGATAGGTCAGTGGAGGAGTATGTTGAGGAGTTTATCCTGCTGAGTAGATATGCTACTCATATAGTACAGACATAGGCTGACCTGATTAGTAGATTTCATAGGGGTTTGCACGCTGCACTTCATAATGCCTTGTTAGCTACAGAGTTTACTTCTTTGACTGCAGTGATAAACAAGGCTACTCAGATGGAGGAGAAATACAAGACGGAGAGGGCAAATAGGGACTAGAAGAGGAAGGGTGGTCCGGGATCAGAAAGTAGGAGGGGGGAGAGTAGCTCCCATTCTAGACAAGTTGAGCCAGTGCCCCGATTCTAGCAGAGATCATCAAGTGGTAGTCAGAGGCAGAGGTTATAGAGTAGAGGGACCACCAGTATTACGGTCTATACCTGCTTACTCACAGGGCTCATCTAGACCAGCAGTACAGGTATCTGGTATACCAGTTTATGGATTTTATGGACGGAGGCATGGAGGGGAGTGCCGGTTACAGTCAAGGGCATGTTTGAAGTGTGGGCAGTAGGGTCACTTCATTAACAGATGTCCTCTATGGGGTGAGTAGCAGCAGTAGATCAGTTACAGTTTCTCAGCCAGTGGTTCGGGCTAATAAGAATCTGGGTAGAGAGGCTACAGCTAGAGGCAGAGGTAGGGGAGGTCAGGCTCTCAGTGGCAGTCAGGCTCTAATTGGTAGGGGCTAGGGTAGAGTATTTGCTGTCAATACTCAGGATGCCCAGAGATCGAACAATGTTGTCACAGGTACTATTCTAGTTCAGAATGAGATTGCTGATGCCTTATTCGATTCGGGTGCTACTCATTCTTTTGTGTCACCACATTTTGCACCCAAATTGAATAAGAAGAGGAGATTGTTAGATGTGCCATTGACTATTGCTACTCCTATGGGGGATTGTGTGGATGTTGATAATTTCTATCCTGATTACATTATTGAGATTGATGATCATATTTTGCATGCTGATTTGATTGAGCTACCTATGTTAGAGTTGGATGTGATTTTGGGTATGGATTGGTTGACGAGACACAGGACAGTGATAGATTGTTATCGGAAGAGGGTTAGATTCCAGCTTGAGGGGCAGCCAGAGTTTGAGTTTCAAGGTGAGATTCGGGAGTTCCGGGTTAACCTAATATCTGATATCCAGGCTCGGAGGATGATTGGGAAAGGTTGTTCAGCCTATTTGGCTCATGTAGTGGATGTACAGAGGTCTTCTGTACAATTGGATCAGATACCGATGGTTCAGGAGTTTCCTGATGTATTTCCTAAGGAGTTGCCAGGATTTCCCCCTGACTGGGAGATTGAGTTTGAGATAGAGGTGCATGCAGGCACAGACCCGATATCCATTCCACTATACAGAATGGCTCCAGTAGAACTGAAGGAATTGAAGATACAGTTACAGGAGCTATTGGATAGAGGGTTTATCGGACCTAGTAGTTCTCAATGGGGTGCACCGGTTCTGTTTGTGAGAAAGAAAGATGGCTCATTAAGGATGTGTATAGATTACAGACAGCTGAATAAAGTCACAACGAAGAATAAGTATCCATTACCACGAATAGATGACTTATTTGATCAGCTGCAGGGTGCCAGCCATTTTTCTAAGATTGATCTGAGGTCTGAGTATCATCAGTTGAAGATAAGAAGTAGTGATATACCCAAGACTGCTTTCAGAACCCATTATGGTAATTATGAGTTTATGGTATTGCCATTCGGGTTGACCAATGCACCAGCGACTTTCATGGATTTGACAAACAGGGTGTTCAGGTTATATTTGGATAAGTTTGCCATCATCTTCATTGATGACATACTTATTTATTCCAGGAGTGAGGAGGAGCACAGGGAGCATTTGAGGATTGTGCTACAAACACTTTGGGAGCATCGGTTGTATGCCAAATTATCTAAGTGTCAGTTCTGGTTGACTGAGGTGTGCTTCCTTGGGCATGTAGTATGTAAGGATGGGATTAAGATGGATCCTCAGAAGATTGAGGCGGTTGCTAATTGGCCACAGCCTACCAGTGTTTCAGAGGTATGCAGTTTTCTGGGTATGGCTGGGTATTATCAGAGGTTTGTGAAGGATTTCTCCCATATTGCAGCTCCTTTGACTAGACTAATGAGGAAACAGGAGTGATATGTCTGTACGGATGAGTGTGACTGTAGTTTCCAGACTCTAAAGTATTGTCTTACCAGTGCTCTGGTTTTGGCATTACCAGTTGAGGGGGAGAAATTCACTATATATTGTGATGCTTCACGGATTGGCCTAGGTTGTGTAATGATGTAAATTGGTAGGGTAATTGCTTATGTTTCTCTCCAGTTAAAGAAGCATGTAGCAAATTATCCGACTCATGATTTGGAGATTGCAGCAGTTATATTTGCCTTGAAGATTTGGAGACATTACCTATACGGATCGAAGTGCGAGATATATACTGATCGTAAGAGTCTACAGTATATATTTTAGCAGAAGGATCTGAATCTGAGGCAACGCAGATGTGTAGAGCTTCTGAAGGATTATTACTGCGAGATTCTCTATCACCCAGGGAAGGCCAATGTAGTGGCGGATGCTTTGAGCAGGAAATCAATGGGTAGTCTTGCTTATATTGTGATTGGCAGGAGGCCATTGATCAGAGAGATCAGGGAGTTAGCAGATATGGGGGTAGAGTTGGATTTGGGTTCCTAGGATCGAAACTAGGCTCTGATGGCCCAATTCCGGGCAAAGTCATTATTGATAAATGATATAAAAGTGGCTCAGGACAGGGATCCGTATCTTCTGAAGCTGAAAGGAGAGTTCAGATGGTCGGATGAACAGAGTTTACAGTTGAGGATGAGATATTGAGATATGGGAGGCGTATCTGTGTACCGGATTGTGATGGGCTACGGGATCGGATTATGAGAGAGGCACACTATTTTGCTTACAGTGTACATCCAGGGATTACCAAGATGTACCATGATCTGAGGGATATTTATTGGTGGCCAGGGATAAAGAAGGACGTAGATCAGTTTGTGTCTAACTGCTTAGCCTGTCAGCAGGTTAAGTTTGCGCATTAGAAGCCATCAGGGCTACTTCAGGAGATAGAGCTGCCAGAGTGGAAATGGGAACAAGTTACCATGGATTTTATAGTTGGTCTACCATGAACTTCTAGGGGATATGATTCTATTTGGGTTATTGTTGATAGATTAATGAAGTCTGCACATTTTCTGGAGGTTAAGACCAGTGATTTAGCAACTCAGTACGTACAGTTATATGTGGATAAAATTGTGCGTCTTCATGGAGTTCCTTTGGTGATCATATCAGACAGGGGTACACAGTTCACATCTCGGTTTTGGCAGAAATTTCATATCACGACCCAACCTGGGAGCCGCGACGGTCCTAGGGTACGGGTGATGCCTAAGCTACCAATACCATGAAGAACCCCTTTATCTATATGGCATGGCAAGCAATTCAATAACAAGCTCAAATATAGCTTGATAATTCTATAAAAATTTGGGAGCATTTCCTCTATAAAAAGGACTATGCCCAGCTGAAAAACATGCAATAAACACTTCCAATATACTTCAACAACCATACTTAAATCAATGATCCCTCTGGATCTCCAATATCAACTCAATATATGCATATGTTTGTCAAATTATCTCCATTCATAGCATAACATATATATATATATCCATAATATAATTTATATGCAAAACTATACAAATGCAAACACATATACATACATGATACTCCTTAGTTTACAATACCATGGAACCTTTATACTATATAAATATTTACATATACTTTTGGAACTTGAATTTTACATGTCTCAAGTAGTACAATTCCAAGGTGAGGATAGGAGGTGCTAATGGAATTCGTGCCTCACTGCCAACCTAAAAATGATAACCACTGAAGGGGGTGAGTATAAAAATACTCAGTGAATCCATATGTATAAAAATGCAGTAGATGTTCATAATAACATGGTTGTTCATGTATGGCATGTAGAATTAAATAATATAGCAAAATAAATAATAATACAAGTATCTATATAAGTATCCATATAGGTATCTGTATCAATATTCATATAAGAATCCATGTAAGTATCCAGATACGTATCCATATAAGTATCCATGTAATCATTCATATAATAATCCATGTAGGTATCCAGATACATATCCATATAAGTATCTAGATACATTTCCATATAAGTATCCATGTAATCATTCATATAAGAATCCATGTAGGTATCCATATACATATCCATATAAGTATCTAGATACATTTCCATATAAGTATCCATATAAATATTCATATAAGTATTCATATATGATAACAAGTGAAGAAATATAAAGTATCCAATGAACGAGTGTCACGACCTATCTCGGAAATCGTGACGGTCCTAGGGTACGGGTGATGCATAAGCAACCAATACCGTGTAGAACCCAATAACTATCTATATGGTATGCATCAAACAAATATCATTCAAAATAAATATAAAATGCTGAAGAAAATTCGACAGCACCTCCTCTAAAATTTGGACTATGCCTAAGAAAACAAAACACACAAATAG
>CANXYC012665168.1:0-11847 GCA_948193065.1 Aleurites moluccanus
AATAATAATAATAATAATAATAATAATAATAATAATAATAAGAGAATAGGGATCTGATTGGTTTAAATCAATTAATCAAACCCGTGTTTTGTAGAAACAAAAAAATCGCAGAAGAACAGAAGCAGGAAAGAGAGAGAGAAAAAAGAGATTTCCATTGATCCACCGCCATTCGGCCACCACCTAGTGTCACCGTCCACATTAGGAGGAAGCTCAACTCCGGACAACTTCGTTGGTGCAGATTCGGCCACGATCGATCGCCAGAGTCGGCCACACGCATCGACATCAGGAAATGGGCCACCACTACCATTAGAAGTAGTTTTCGGCCGATTCAGACATCCTTTTGTGAGGCCTCGCCCGAGCATCTCGTCTGGGTTCGCTTTAAATGGGATCAGAATGCTCATTTGGGTGATTTCTCACAGAGGAGATGACCTTTGTGCCTTTTAAAAATGATTTTGATGTTTTGAAATCGCTACCTTAAGTTATTTTTGTTAGGAAAAATTAAGAAAAAAACCCATTTTATCCCAAAGGAAAAAAGTGCACTAGTCTTTGAAACCAAAGAGAATTCGAGACTAGGTTTTCGGTTGAAATTAGCTTTTAATTTTAACCTTGATTTATAACATTTTCATAAGCAGTTTAAAGGATGAGATATAAGGATGCATGAGCAAGTAAATGAATGATCGAAAGCGATAAAATAAAGCAGTTAAGAGAGCGATAAATTAAATTATTATAATTCAAAAATTCTAAAATAGGGAATATCAACTCTAGCCCTTATGGGTTCTAGGTTGATCATACATTCTCCAAAAAATACATTCAATAGAGCAAAAATAAAGCAATTAATTAAAGAAAAAATAGAAAAGAGATGGTTTTGATTTTTTTTTTGGATTTAAAGCTCTTACATAGCTTGCCCCGTCGAATGGAAATCAAAACTCACGCAGTTCTTTCTTCTTGTGAAGGAAGGTTGATTTTATGCCCAATTTATCATATTTTAGTTATTTATTTTGATGCTCTATCAAACTAAAGAAGATGAGTTGTTTATTTTAATGCTCTATCAAAATAGAAAAAGTTAAGAGATAATACCTTCTCTCTTGCTCTTTGGGGAGGCAGCAGACAAATTGCTTTTTCGGATCGGAGTTCCACTTTGAATTGATTGAAGCTCGGGAAGATGATTGGATTGTCTTTTATCTGACAATTCAAAAAGAAAACAAGCAAACCAATAGTGATTTTATATTAAAAACAATTTTGAGGCTTCACACGCCTCGGGTTTGGTCCTTCTTTAGCTCAAAGAGAACTAAAGAAAATGGGTTCCACACACCCTAAAGAGTTATTCTTTAAACTCAAAGAGAGTTAAAGAAATAAGAAAAAATAGGTATATGGGGGAGAAGAGAGTGAAATCTAAGAAGGAAATTCAACTTCAAGAGATTTTGGAGCCCCGAATAAGGTTGAGGGGGTCAAGTATTTAAAGGCAAGCTGGTACCACCAGAGGGGAGTGGTAGTGCCGCCAGGGCCTTTGACGGCATAGGAGCTCAAAAGGGGTGGTAGCACTGGCAAGGAGCCATGTTGTCGCCCAATGGGGTGGCTGTGCCGCCAGGGCCTTTGGTGGCACGGGCTGAAAGAGGGGGGCGGTAGCACTGGCAAAAAGCCATACTGCCACCCCCAAGAGAAGGCAATGCCGCCCTAGGGTGTTGGCGTTGCCGCCCTAAGAGGGGGGCAGCTCTGGCCCGACTTCGCTCCGACGTATTTCTGAGTCCGTCCGAGAGCAGGTTTGGTTTCGGTTTGTACCGTTCGGCTTGGCACGAGTTTGATGGGTGTAAAAAATGAGTGTTATAGCTGCCCCCATCACGGCTGTCCATTTTGGATGACAAACGTGATGTAGGTGAACTGGCTATTCCTGTCTGCTTGGAACAAAAGAATGCATTTTGATTCCATCTTGCAAGTTTTGGACGTATATGAATGTAATCTATCATGCTGCGGACAGCTTTCTATTTTTTTGATATTTTCCTATTTCTGTCATTTTTCTGAATTATAGAAGTATCCCAAGTCTAATTTGGGCAAATGATAGGTCAATGGATAAAGGAAAATCATACGAATATAGCGAAACTATCGGTACTTGATTCTGACCTGAACTACTTCGAAAATGCAAGTTCCCTTGTTTTTTATTAAGCTGAGGACATGATGGTCATTTTTAAGATTCTCAAAATCTATAAATAAGGGTGAAGCTCTCTCATTCCCTTCACTCTCACTTTCACATTTCTCTCTCTCTCTCTTTAGCTTTTTCTCTAGAAATCTTCATTCTCTCTTCATGGCTTCACATTCTGCAAGTGCTATTAGCAATAGGGGGCGTCATAGCTATAAGGCCCCGCGGAACAATCCTGACCCGAAAAGCTGCTTCAGGAGCCATAACAACATATTTCTTGGGACTACAGAATAGAGGTATTTTTCAACTCTCTCTCTCTTTTTTTTTTTTGGAAATCTTTGCTGAGTGAATTTCTTTTCCTTGAAAGACCACAGTGCTTAGGAATAGGGGCGCTAGATCAAACTTAGCTTATCTGGCTGATGCTCTATCAATCAAAACCCTAGTAAATTCCCTGTTAGAGCCCGCTGGTTTTGTATTTTTCCTGAGGGTCAAAATGAACCCTGAGAGCAATGTAGCCTTGATCAAGGCTCTGGTTGAGGGGTGGTAGGATACTACCAACACTTTTCATTTTCCATGTGGGGAGATGACAGTTACCCCACTTGATCTATCTATACTAACTGGTTTATGCTTCGAGACCCGTCATGTGGATCTCTGCTCTGACTCGAGGGTCACTTTCACTCCTGAAGATATGATCCAACTTATAGGTCAGGACCCACTCGGGATCGTATATCAGTACCTCGCACTTAGCTTCAGGCTCGACTGAGAGAGATGGAGCCATTCACTAATATGCTATTTGATATCACTACTATAGCTAGACTGATGATGTTGATTCTAGTGGGATGTACATTTGGGTACACCCGTTGTGATACTGTTAACTTGAACATTTTGTCGAGTTTTATGGACATGACTCAGCTAGGTGAATATGACTAGGCTGACACTATCCTGAGCACCATGTACTGGGAGATGTGCGACTTGTCTTGGGGATCTTTCAACTCCTATGGTGGGACTCATTTCATTTGTGAGGTATGCTCTCTATATCCTTTGTTAAACTAGAAAGCACCCTCTGCACCTTTTGTGAATCTTGAACTGGGAGGTACTCTCTGCACTTCTTCTGAATTTTTACCTAGTCTTTCTGACTCTCTGCCTTCAATGCTTGAAACAAGTCTGGGCTTATGAGTATTTTTTGATGTTGGCTCCTACTCTTAGCAACCCTAGGCCGGATGTCTTCCCGGTCGGTATCCAGTGGAATAGGGAATATTGGACCGACTCTAGTATGCGCGAGTTTAAGACTATCTAAGCAATTTTTGGCAGCCTAGACGCTTTCCAGGTATCTTCTGACTTTATCTTATTCACATTTCCTGGTTTTTACTCACCACAACCCTCCTGTAGGTCATGACTAAACCTTACACCGATGGGATGCAACTGATGCCAGTAGAACTTGACACAAGTGCCACACTGGCTTATTCCCGACTATTGTTTCGCTCTCCACACAATAAGTTGTACTACCTAGGAGAGAGAGTTCGAGTTCAGACTATTGGTAGATGGGTAGTTTCAACATATCCACCAGTTGATATGAGGTGGAATTTGGACATTCATGCCCCTAATGAGGCTTATATTGGTCTTCCCATACATCTGTATATGACTCATTAGGATAACTATATGATATTATGTCGTACTCGTCCGATGGGACCTATTAGTGATCCATGTCGACATTTGGGATGCCCATCTGGCACCACTAGACCTTCTGCTATCTGGCAAAGTCAGGCTCAAAGCATGGGTGCATCGAGAGATCCTTCTTCAGTTGACCCCAGCATTACCCCTGGGATGCGAAATGATCCTGGTCGGGTCTCCTTGGGCCCTAACTACTGGTTCTCTGAAGATATCTTCTATACCAGTGCTCATGGCGAAATGCAGACATATCATCTTCCAGATGTGGTCCATCCTCTTGCACCAGACCTCCTTGATGACCTTGAGGTATGTTCACGCTCTTTTTCTTGGCTTTACTTTCAGATTGGGATTTTCAGAAGGCTTGTGTTAGGTTTTGGGATCTTATTGACCACGTATTCCGATTTGAAGTTAGCATGCAGGAAATGTGCCCTACTTTCGAGGAATTTAGCGCTATCCTTGGAAGTAATCTGAATGCTATTCTAGCTATCCCCAAATATCAGGTTGGATACTTTTACTCTTTCAAGAGGCTCCTAGGATTGGGACAAGAGCTTGTTAGCTCTATGTTCATGGGAGACCAAGTCAATCTAACTGCAATTCACGGCTGAGTTTCAATACCCAGAAGATGCAGGAGATATGATGAGACAGAAACACAGAATGACAGCCTTAGTTCTATGCTTGACTGTTGGATGCCTATTCTTCAGCTCACTTGGATGGGGAGATGTTCGAGTGGTAGAGCGGGTTGCTCATATGGAGCGAGGTTGCACTATTGCCAATCTGATTTTACAGAGACTCTGCAGAGCTTGGATGGAAACTACAAAGTTGAAGGGCCTTAGTCTGTTAGCTCAGTTATTTTGTAGGTAGAAATATATTGTATTTCCTCCTCTTATTTTTTTATATTTCTTTATTAACCCATTTATTTCTCTTCCAGGTTTGGCTCAAGGATCACCTACAGGTGGTGGCTTCTTCATATATGATGCCCTATTTAGCTGCACAATACTGCATGTGGTGGGCTCTGATCCATTTTGATTCAAAAAAGGAGTGGACTACCTGGGTTTTAGAGTTAGATTCTGGAGAGCTGCTTTGGTATTGCCTTTGGTACGGGATTGACTCATTTATCACGATGAGCTATGGGTACAAGATGGTTTACCTGCTGGGTATTTCCATGGCCTTATTTTATCAGGGCACCAGAGTCTTAAGGCATATAGGTCAATCACAAGGCACCCCAGTAGACAGAGCTGTCTACCCTACATTTTTTTATTACCGATCCTGTTTCCTAAGCCATAATGAATGGCTGGAGGCGGTTGATGCGCTTTGTATGCCCTACTGGCTTATAGGGCAAACTGGAGGATTATGATTCATGGTTCATCAATGAGGTTTGGCCTATTGAGAAGCTCAGGGGAGTAGCCTTGATTACAGAGTTGGAAGCAGACACAGAGACTGGGGATACATAGGCAGACATAACGACGAGACCAGAAGACGCTGAGGTGACCAAGGATGAGTTAAAGGTAAAAGTTGAACCATATATACTTGTGACTGAAAATAGTGATTCTAATGACTCAAAGGATATTCATCCTAGGAGAAGACGAGCTTAGACTCTACACTCCATCTTTTGGATCATGTTTTAGACTTTTCTTTATGTTTGAAAATATGAACTCTTTTGAATGAAATAGGATGGAATCTTATTATTTTGACTCTGATAGATGAGACAGGACAGAATTAAATCAAATTGGACACAAAAAGACTAGACTGTGACTGATGAAATCTAATTTAAAATATGGCTTTTTTTTATCTCTTTTTCTTTTTCTTCTTTCTTTTTTTTTTATATTTTTCTAATTTTTGCCCGAGCTACCCTTCCAGGTTTTCAACTCGCCAAGATACTTTAATTTTTGCCTAAGCGGCCTTATTCAAGTTTTCAACTTAGCGAGCATAAGTTAATTAATCTGGGCACAAAATGATAATTTTATTATGCATTGGATCATACCCAAAATAGGCTGCCTACGTATCTCCATTTGCATTTTTATATATTTTTTACATCAAAATTTCTTTTAGGAGAATCAGGTCCTCGTAGTTCTACCTATACAATGCATCATGAAATGGAAATTACACAAAATATCTTTTTAATTGATCAAGATTACAAGGATTCGAAAATTCGTTCCCATCCAAATCCATAAGTATGACACTTCCGCCAGACAAGATCTTTTTGAGCACATATGGACCAACCCAATTTGGTCTAAACTTCCCTCTTAGATCGTGCATAGGAGCTCTGATTTCCTTCAATACTAAGTTGTCCTCTTCTAATCCCCTGTCAGTTACCTTTTTATTGAAATGACAGGCAAGTCTTTGCTGATACCCTTGGATTCGATAAAGCGCATCCATCCTTTTTTCATCAATGGCATTTAACTAGTCATGATATCCTTTGATCCACTCTGCTTCACTAAGTTGATTTTCTTGCATAACCCTCGCAGAGCGGATTTGCACTTCAACTGGAAGCATCGCTTCCATCCCATATACCAGGGAATACGGAGTTGCCCCTGTTGGTGTGTGAATGGAGGTTCTATATCCCCATAATGCAAATGGGAGGCGCTCATGCCAGCTTCTATGATTGGTAATCATCTTCTGCAAAATTATCTTAATGGTTTTTATTCACTGCCTCGACTACCCCATTAGTTTGAGGATGATAAGGTAAAGATCGATGGTGCTGAATCTTTTCCTTCTTAAGCAGACTTACTACTTCCTTTTGGAAATGGGAGCCATTATCTGTGAATATCTCAAAAGGCAGTCCAAACCGACAAATGATGTTAGTTTGGATAAAATATGCTACCTTCTTAGAATTTAACACGTGGTAAGAGGTTGCTTCCACCCATTTCGTGAAGTAAGCTATTGCCACCAGAATATACTCATGCCCATCCGAAGATTTAGGATTGATGTGCCCTATGACATCAATATCCCATGTAGTAAAAGGCCAGGGAGTTACAGTCAGATGAAATGGGACAGGAGGTCGCTTCTGAAGCTTGGCAAATATCTGGCATTTGTGACATCTCTGTACAAACTTAGCACAATCTTTGTTCATTATGAGCCAAAAACACCCTACATTCCTATATAACACATCACCATTCGATATGAAATTACTGGCCAATTGCCTTAGAGTCCTCCGGTCTGATTTGGATGCCCCTTTCCGATATTGGTCATTTTTCAGAAGATTGAATAAGTCCCAATACCATGGCTTACCATCGGCTAACTGAACTTGCATACATGTTGTATCATAACCCGGTTGCCTTTGCACTTCAATAGCCACATGTCATACAATTTCACTTCCTATCATATCTATCATAGAGGTCAGAGTTGCCAGAGCATCAACGAACTGATTCTTGGCTCGAGGTAAATAATGAAAAGATAATTCATGAAAACTTTCTGCTAGATCAGCTACGAGTTGATAATAAGGAACTAAACACTCCTCTTTTATCTTCCATTTACCCAAAGCTTGTGAAACTATCAAATTAGAGTCCCTATAGACCTCTAGGTAATAAATCCTCATGTTGGTGGCAACCTCTAAATCACATATGCAAGCTTCATATTCTGCTTCATTGTTCATCACCTCAAAAGCTAACTTAATGGATGGGTAAATGATATCCATTGGGTGTGACAAGTACTATTTTAGCACCATAACCCTTGCTATTGGCTGCTCTATCAAAATATAACTTCCAAACTTCAGGTTCCAACTTTATAACGTCCTCATCCGGAAACTCAGGTTCGAATGGTTCACCATCTATTGGGGCAGCAGCTAATTGGTCAACTATCACACTTTCTTTGATAGCCTTCCTTGGAACATATTTGAGATCGAAAGCTACTAAAACTGCCAACCATAGTCCCATCTTGCTGTCAAGAACTGGCCTCTCCATAAGGAATTTCAAGGGGCTCTTATCAGCGAGGACATGCGTAGTGTATAAACCTAAATAATGTTGCAACTTATGGCATATCCAAACCAAAGCGAGACATAACTGCTCAATCTAATTGTACTTGATCTCATGAGCAAGCATGTGCTTACTCAAATAATAGATGGGATTTTCCTTATGTGAATCCACAGCATTTTGAGAGAGCATTGTCCCCATAGCTTTTTTGGTCATAAAGAGGTATAACAACAAAGGTTTATCGGGCCTAGGCAGTTGCAAGACAGAAGGATTTAGCAAGTACTACTTGATCTTTTCAAGAGCTTGTTGGCATTCATCATTCTATTCCTTAGGAACTCCTTTCCTTAGTAATTTAAAGATGAGTCCACAAACGTCAGCCAATTATGAGATGAACTGACTGATATACTGTAAATGTCCTAGAAATCCCCTAATCTCTTTCTCTGTTTTTGGAGGCATCTCTAAGATGGCTCTTGATTTAGCTGGGTCTACTTCTATCCCTTTTTTACTTACCATGTGGCCTAGGAAGAAAATCGAGGACGCACCAAAAACACACTTTGTCAGATTCAACTTTAGATTGTACTGTCTCAACCTAAGGAAGAAACGCCTTAATGCATCTATTTGTCCTTCTGTTGTTTTGGACTTGATAACCATGTCATCAATGTATACTTCCACATCCTTGTGAATTATGTCATGAAAGATAGTTGTAGCCATTCTCTGCTATGTTGCCCCGGCATTCTTTAAACCAAAAGGCATAACCTTGGAGCAGTAGGTGCCCCATTCTGTCACAAAGGCTGTCTTTTCCTTATCAGGTGGATAGACATGTATTTGATTATACCACGCATATAAATCAGTCAAGGAGACTACCTCAAATCCGGTCATGCGGTCAACTAATAAGTCTATATGAGGTAAAGGAAAACTATCTTTTGGACAGGCTTTGTTCAGATCCCTGTAATTCATACACGTTCTTACCTTCCCATTCTTCTTGGGCTCATGCACTATATTGGCTAGCCATGAAGGGTAAGTGACATGTTTAATGAAATTGTTCTTTAATAACTTGGCAACTTCCTCTTTGATCTTGAGAGACCATTCTGCCTTCATCCTCAGTAACTTCTAATTTACAGGCTTCACATTCTCATAGGTTGAAATCTTATGGACTGCTATGCTTGGATCGATACCCGTCATGTCTTCAAGTTACCAGGCAAAATAATCTAAAAATTCTTGAACAATCTTGACTAAAGAAACCTTATCATGGAATGATGATGCAATGAATATGAATTTCAATTTATCATTTGTGCCCAGATTTATTGATTCTTTATTTTGTTTTTTTATTTCATTTATTTCTTTATCTTTTGAGGCCTCTTTTAAATTGGATTCAGAGAGAGGGAAAAAAGACTCAAGGATATAAAAGGAAAAATGAACTCTTTCATTGAAAACAAAAGTTTCATCCTCACGGACTGCATCAAAATTAAAAGAAGGACCAGGGAGATCTTTTACAGATTCTATAGAGGAAAAAGAAAAAACATACTCAACATACTCTGACTCTAACTTGGACTTAGTCGAGAAAGAAAACAACTCATTAAGTCTAGAAAGTTTCTCAATGTGCCAATTATCAAGTTTAGCCAAGGTTGGATGGATAAGTTTGATGGGGTTTGATTCCAGTTCATTTCCAATCATAAGGACTTGCTCAAAGAGAGTAGCCTCCATATTTTCCTCGCAATCTTGCTCTAATAGGTAGATGGGCTCGCAATCCTCCAAATTGAGCCTGATATCAAAGAAAATTTCAAAACCTGGGATTAACTTTTTAGTTACAGGGCAAAACCATGGTTCAGCAAAACCATAAAAGGGAAAGTCCTCTCCTTTTTTTACAAAATGTCCATTCAAGGTTTTGAAATAGAGGCACATCTGCCAATCAAAGTGTCACGACCCAATTTTAAACTATGAAGGTCCTAGGGTACGGGTAATGCCAAGGTGACCAGTACCTCAAAAAACCCATGCTTTTACTTTAACTTAACTTTTACAATTTAATAATGTCATTAATGATCATTCCTTAAACATATGATACATTTTAAGTAATAATTTTTTTTTCTAAAACATCATAAGATTCTTACAGAAAAACTGACAGAATTTCCTTTATAATTCTAACTTAAGCTATCCATGAGAAATAAAAGATTTATAATATCTGCCATTTTGTAGTGTTTTTATTAATTTTGTATGTTTGGAGAATTAATTAATTTCAAATAAGAATGTTTAAGAATTTCAGAAAATTTTGATCTTTGCAGTTGCAGGATTTTGTGAGATTAATTGCATGACCTTAATACATAATTTGGTAAAGTGTAAAACATGAAAGTTGTGAGTTTATGTCTTAACTATAATTTTGTAAAATTGTTTGACAAAATTTTGTGTAAGTGATGAGTTATGTTTATTTGAGCAAGACTGGTCTGGTTAAGTATTTCTGCAGGAAGTCAGTATCTATTTGAATTTACTGGGAATGACTGAGACAAAATTAGCTAAAGGTGTGAACATGAAAAATGTTTATTTGTGTATTGAGATGATGTATGTAAAATTTCAGAATTTTTGGATAAGTATATCTCAGTGGATAGTGGTTTTTCTTAGGACTATTTGGAGAGATTCTAAGGTAGTAAGTCTGGGTGACTTTTGAAGAGTCACCATGGTCTGTGTATTAGTCTTTATGATTTGAAATTTTGATATGTTGTGCCCATTCATGTTGATTTTGAGTGGTAAAAAGAATTAGTAAGTTTGGATGCTTGTAGCTCACTTGCGAGCTGGCTAAGTGTGAGATGTCCAGAAAAGGTTTTAACTTAGAGAAGTTTTGGAGTGGTGAGCCGGCAAAATGCGAACTGGCATTTTGCGAGCCGACATTGCGAAGTGGCGAAGTGAGATTACCAAAGTGGAAATTGGAGAAGAGGCATATGCGAGGTGGTATGTGCGAAGAGAGTTTGGTGACGAGGAAAGGCGAAGTGGCATTATGCGAAGAGGGAATGTGCGAAGTGGCAGTTCGTGAAGAGGCAAAGAATTGAAGAGATGAAGAGGCAAAGAAGTATTGCCGAGGTGGCATATGCGAGGAAGAGTTCGCGAGGAGAGTCTGGCGAGGCAGCATATGCGAGGTGACATATGCGAGCTGGAATAGCGAAGTGGAAATTGCCGGATCAAGTTTGGCGAGTTGGAAAGTGCGAGCTGGGAAATGCAAAGTGGGAATGGCGAGCTGGCTTAGGCGAGGTAGCTTTGCCGAGGCAGGATTGGCGAGGTGAGCTGGCAAGCGTATCTTTCTGGGTAGTGACCTATTTAACCCCAGCAACCTCAGTAACGTTTTCATAATTTTTCCTTCCTTCTTCCTTCGATAATTTCAATCTTTTTCTCAGAGTTAGCCTCATTTTATTTTCTAAAGCATTAATACTCAAATTAATGCATTAGACTTCTAGATTAGTCTAATTAAGGCAGAAATCATCAGATTTGAGCAGGAAATCACAGGAATTTCAGTGTTGAGGAAAATAAGGTAAATTTTCTTCCAAGCTCATTTCTTTAGATTTATTTAAGTCTATGGGTTAGGATAATTAATATTGGGTGTATAGAATTTATTGCAAGTGATCTGAAGTCATTAATGGTAATTAATGTGTGAGAAATCAGAATGTTGAGGCTGTCATGAATAGTAACATGAACAGTAACTCCGAAATTAAATGCAGATTTTCTTAAAGAGATAAATAAAATTTATTGTTGGGAATTAACAATAGAAACTCTAAGATAATTAATTATTAGAAAATCATGATAAATATTATTGATTTGGAGAAAACCCTAATTTTGTATATTTGAGAAATTTCTTAGGAGGAGGAAATCAAATTAGTTGGAGAGTTAGAGTTGGAATTTGCTAAAGGAAATTTCAAGAGAAATTGTGTTAAGATAAGTATGAACATCTCATTTGATTATCATTCTTTGAAACTTAATATGACCAAGTATTCTTTTATTTGTTACCCATTTGTACATATATGTATATTTGTATAATGTGAATGACTTGATCAATTTTCTTGGATCAAGTTCATATACTTCTTGTTTGTCATCCCGATTTGAATGATGTTATATGATGATGGTCTTGTGACCAATATGTTTTCCATGAGATTGAAA
>CANXYC012665667.1:0-100418 GCA_948193065.1 Aleurites moluccanus
TATAAATTACTTTTTATTTAATTAATTAACTAATTAATTTTTAAAAGTAATTTATTTTCTTATTTTTTGTATATTTGATTAAATAAAATTATTTTTTGCATATTTAACAAAATAAAATAATTTTATTTTAATATACAAAAAATATTTTTTAATCAAATATACAAAAAAAATAAAATAAATTAAATAAAAAGTAATTATTTTAATTAAATAAAAGTAATATAAAATAAATAAATAAATAAATAATGTATGAATATTATACATAAAATTATACATATATATTTTTTTAATATTTTAATTTTAATTAAATAAAAAATAAGAAAAATATATATATATATAAAAAAGAGACGATATTTAGGTATGTAAGTATTTAAAAAAAGAAGCGCAATCAGTTTTTTATTTTAATTCCGTTAATAAATTTGGTTATTCGTCTATTTTTTTAATTTTTTTTATTAAATTTTAGTAAAATAACTAAAAGTATTTTGTATATATATATATATAAAAAGAGAAAAAAATATATATTTTAATTATTTTAATTTTAATTGAATAAAAAATATTTTTTAATTAAATAAATAAAAATAATTTCCAAATAAATAAAATTACAAAATAAATTAAATAATTAAAAAGTAATTTTATTTAATTTAGTTTTAAAAAATTAAATAGTTAAATAAAAATTAACTATTTTAATTTAATAAAAGCAAATTTAAGTTAAAAATAATTTTTATTTTAATTTTGATTCAATAAAATAATTAATTTTTTATTTTAATTTAAAAAAATACCTTTTTATAAATAAATAAAATTTTAAGAATTAAATTATAATTTATTAATTATTTTTTAATCCATATTAAATCTAGAAACGGAATAGTTGAAATTATAAATTTTAATAATAATAAAATTAAAATTATATCTTATAAAATATTAAAAATCGTGTTTTAAATAAAACTTCGGGCTCAAAATTATGCTTTGTCCCAGCAATAAATTTATCTCTCTCTCTCATGTCTCCTTCACTCTTTCTCTCATTTCTCTTCAAGGACAATTACCACTGCTATTCTTTTTCACCAATCAGTTGTCACCTACTCTCATGCAAAGATCACAGCCTCACCGTTGCCACCTCACCGTCACCATTACTGCCTGAAGAAAACTACTGATTTTATTTATCTCTTCTTCTTATTGTTTAGGACTGGTAGCAAAAACCAAAAGCTCCCATCTAAAATTAGAATACCAGAGACTCTAATCAAATCACAAAGCAAAAAAAAAAAAAAAAAAAAAACCCATAAGAGCAGCCACATCTCTAGCAACAGTACCACGTAAGATTGATTCTCCTTTGCCTGTAACAGAAACTGCACAGAGATTGTTGGCATATGTCCCTGCACCTATTATGAGTGTGTCCCTAATTTTATTATGAGAGAGAGTGACGAAAGAAAGTACTGTTGATTTTATTTTTATTTTTGATGAAAATCTAACCCAAAATCCTTCATTTATTGATTTTCATTTTCGTTATTTTTTTTTCCACATCAGCATAAAAGTCAAAATTTTCATGTTATTTTTCATATCAGCACGCATAAAAATAACTAACCATTAATTAATAGAAATGAATATTCAATAGGTTTAATTTGCCAACTTCAAATGTTAAATTGTTTAATTCAAAAAATGAGGAGTAAAATGACTAATTGTATCAAGTTCAAAGGAAAAATATGCTTTTTGCGTAAGGGAATTTCTACATTTATCGCTGAGTCAAATTAAATTGGATAGGGTGGTTTCTTTTTTAGATTTAGATTTGGATTTGAATATAATCTTTTGACTTTCCAGTTTAACGATGTTGTGGTGTGGGTTGGGCGGTATTTAATAAGCACATACGCCATAAAAGTTGTGAGTTTAAGATGACAACTTGAATATTAGTTTAAGTTAATATGTTTTAAGTAGTAGCTGATATTATATCGGTTAGAAATGAAAATGAAAAGCAGCTTATTAAATTCAACTAGTTTTGTTCTAAATAATTTTGGATATTGTTTTGTATTAAAATTGAATTATAAAATAATAAGTTATTTAGAATTAATTTCAAATTTAATGTTATAAATGATATTAGAATTACTTTAAAATCAAATTATACGGAGCTGATGAGTCATATAAAAAGAACTGTTTGAGCATGAGATGTAACAGTTTGAATATTAGAGAACCATATTCAAGACCAATAAAATCTTAAATTGAGCTTAATTATAGAATACGAGTCAATTGAGTTATGAAGAAAAAGTTGCATCTAAGTGAAAGGGAGAATGTAAGGATTAACATTTAGAGAGTGAGTTTTAGGTGTTAGTTTAAAGTGTTAGATTAAGCAAATACGTTATAATTAGAAGTCGATAACAAGTCAATAAAAAATGAAATAAATAAATATTTATAATGTTTAATTATTTATTATTTAAATAATTTAAATTAATTGTTTTAAATTTGAATTGAGTATTAAAAACAAAATATATGAAGTTAGTTTGAGATAATGCAGTTGCATATTTTTTATTTTTTGCAAAGAAGTAATTTATTACTTTTTATAGTAATACTATAAACTTTTAATTTAATTAATTAAGTTGGTGACATGTAACTTTTGAATAGAGAAAGTTAAAAAACAGAATAAAATGACAAAAACTTTCGGTCACAAGGCACAACGATCAGTAAAGCAGGGGTTTGCCAAAAGTAAAAAAAGTCGGTGCGCGAATTTAGAAACAGAAGCATAATTAATTTCATGCTTAGGGTGGGTTGGCGATGGACTATTGGTTTGTGTTTTTTTTCGACTTTCCTTTTTTTTCTTTTACATTTTCAACTTTCAACTCCAAAATGATGGTGAGTTTTCAACTTTGAACTTAATTGCATATTGGGATGAGTTATAATAATTATAATAATTTCCCTAATAAACCCAACAAGAATTTTAAACAAAGAATAATATAATTTAAGAGAGAAATTAATATTGTTTCTGAATGATTCATGCAATCCCATTTTCTGATATATATCCTCGCATGCTTTCTTTTTTCTTTTCTATAGCATTGCTTTGAAGATTCTAAGGAAATCATCATCTTCAATGACTCAATGCAAAAAAAAAAAAAAAAAAAATCCCAGACTCAGTCTTTAGCTAATTTATTTTCAGTATTATTAATCTTGTTCTAATAAGATTGGATAAGTAAATTATCTTATCCTTATAAAAAAATAGAATGGGCATATATTTATTTGCAAACAAATCGATGGTATTTGCACATATTGCATGCTTTTATTATTTATAATCCATCCAAGCTTTTTATTAAGTTGTCTCCTGGAGGATATTCATAATCTATCTATTAGTACAATTATATCTATTTTCAGATATTTATGTATATATGAAGTGATAGGAGTTGCCGACTTTCCTACCGATCTGCTTAACTTTTGCCAAAGTGTCTCATGAAAATAAGATAAGCCTGATTCATGCATGAAAGTTGGTACCTAGAAGTTTTTTTTTTTTAACTAAAAATTTTGTGGGATATGATATTTTTTGGCCAAATGAAAGGAATCATATGCATGAATAATAGATTCCCAATTACATGTTGCTCGTCAAATCGGTGTATGACTCAGATTCAATAAATTAAAATCTCTTTTTTTTTTCCTTTTTACTACAAAGATATATTTTGGTTCCAAGTTGCAGTATTAATTAATTTTATTCCACATTTATATTAGATAACATTGCATGACGCATGCATGCATGCACGGCTGGAAGATAAAGAACATGTTCCCCGAAAAATGAAAAAATTAAAATAATAATAATAATAATAATATTTGAAGTAAAAAAAGTAAGAATATTTTTTTATTAAATATAAAAATCATATTAATTAAATTTTATTTTACCTATCAATTTGATATATGAGATCAGAAAACACACTAAAAATAAATAAAAATTTTTCTAAAAGAAATTGATATGATTTAAATGTTACACGCAACCTCCCCACCTGCAAAGTACGTGTAAATGTAATATATATTTCAAGATTCTGATAACTATGAAAGAAAAGATATAGAGAGAAAAATTGACTTTTGGCTTCTGCCTTTTCGTGGTCATCAAGAGACTCAAAAGTTGACACGGAATTGCGGCCACTAAAAAAATAAATATATGTAATTAATGATGTAGCTAGAAGGTTACTCCTCGTACTAATCTATATAGAATATCTATTAATAATGAATATAAAGATTTAACTCATATAAAGATTTAACTCGTATGTTTAATTAATAAATTATAAAATATTTTAAATAATATAATTATTTTTATCTTTTTATTCAGTAGAAAGTTAATAATATTTATTTTTTATTTTTTATATTTTTTTTATTAGACGAGAGTGTTGACAAGTCTTTCCCTAATCTACAATTAATCTACAGACTGCAGCTAATCGGGGGTTGCTATACGTGTGCCCTTGTCTCCATGAAAGGAAACTACCCACCTTTTGCTCTCTCCTTTGCTTTCATAATTTATCGGTGATTTGTGATGAGTTGCAAAAACTATTTGACAATTGACAATTACCAACTTGTATTTTGGCCTCTCCTACAATTCTTTGGGTTGCTTCCTCAGCAGCAACAAAAGTTGGTCAAATAATTTAGCCTCCTAGTCGTAGTTTCTATTAACTCGTACATGCAGACCGACTGATTTTGGGACTACAGTTTTCCCACTAACTGTGCTCTTGCCTTTTCCGTTTTAATAAAGAATAGATGACACGTGCATTAATATACAGTATTAATGATACTTAGAGTTACTTGTTGAACTTAGGTGCCATGAATTTTAGGAATTAGACAATCTCATCATCACCAGATTGACCTTCGGTTATTTACAGAATTGTTCATTTGGGGAAAAAAAGAATTTTTAAACTAATTATGCAAGTGGTCCAACTATCAAGTTTCTAATTCATTATTATACAAAATCAACATTTGTAAATAAAATAATAACTTAAGTCACTTTGTCATATATATATATATATATATGTTTTCACACCACTAAGAGCCTAACTTTAGTAAGAAGCTTCTTGAGAAAAGATTTTGAATTCAAATTCTCTTTTTTATTGAGTCGTATAATTCATAAAAAATAAATATAATATCTCATAAAATTTTTTTTTTCTTCATTAACATCAATTATTAACATTACAATTTTTATGAAAATAATTTAAAATGTGAAACTATTTAAAATATATATATATATTTTCTAAAAATAGATTTAAATTAATTTTATTATTTTTATAATTAAGACAAACTTATTATATAAGAATTGAGTGTATACACAGTGTAAATAAATATTTTTTAATATATATATTAAAATATAATTTAATAATAAATATATATAAAATATATATAAAAGATTCAAAATTATTTCTCCATCCCAATGCTAAAACCTAAAAAGAAAAAAGAAAAGAAGTATTTTCCATATACAATTTGTAGGCAAAAAGAGTGACGTGACATAAACCAGATTGTGTAGCCTAGCCTAGGAGGAAAGGGAAAGCCACAGTACTTTTCTAAGAGGGCCCATTGTAGGTGGGCCGAACATACATCTATCATATAATGGCGGCCGAAAGAGACTTAAAACGAGCAAATTGAGGATTTTTTTTTTTTTTATTAAAAGAAACCCCTCTCTCGTATGCGCTTTAATAAGCACTTCAGTGTTTTCAAAATCTATCATTAAAATTTTTTGGTCAAAAATAAAAATTTCAGGCATTTTGGATTTTTTTAAATACAAATTGACACTCCAATTTTTAACAAAAGTATATATCTTTTAATTAGCTTGTCACTATTTGGTACTTAGTAGGCTAGATTTACACATGGATCAAATAGAATCTAAAGTTGCATGTGGTCAGCTAAATTTTGAGGCACTTAACTAATTAATTAAAAACCAAGGACCAACTTGGCATTATTTTTTTCTTTTTTAATGTGAATAGATAAATAGTTTATAATATTCCCACCAATTAATGAACTTTTCAATGTATGACAATTTTTGATCAATTATTTAGTTATGTAACTAAAAACAGATACCAAATTATTCATAATTAAATTAAAAAAATTGTTTAATAAATGCATCCTCTCGAAAACAAGTTGTTTTTTTTATGTCTTTTCATTTCAATTAAAAAGAGTGCACTAACTATTATTTTCTTTTGCTCTTGCCTATTCCATTTGTTGTAGTGCGAATTAACCCTGTTCAAATCTCTCCCTAATCAGTTTCCCAACCAGTTTTGACAACCAATTGTTGATGACATGTTTAAGCCCAGGCATGCTACAAAATGATGTTAATATGCTTTCTGTGACGGCTTTTGGATCATATTTTCATCGATTCGACTCTAATTAGTTAAGTTTTTAACTTTTATTATTATTATTATTGATGTTGTTGATGGTATTCTTCAAACTTTTATATAAAATGAATAAAAAAATTATAAGCCACCAAATAATTAGGTATTGAAATCCAATTCATAATTAATAATCAAAAAAAGGTACGTGTACCTGTTCATAATGTATGTACAAAATTAGTGATGAACAGCTAGCGCACAAAAAATCGTAATTGAGCTGGAGGTACTTATTAGCTTAATTAGCATGTTTAATTTAATTATCTTATTTATATATATATATGTCTTAATTGGCACATGCTTTCTTCTATATATGTCGGTATTAATTTTATGATTAATGTGATTAAGATAGCTTAAACAACCCACCACTTTATAACAATCATAAATCTCCATGCGCCTGCAATTAATTATTAATTTTGTGTTTCAAGTTTTTTCTCTGTCCATTTTTATCCTAAGGTCATATTTATTTTAATTACCGACCAATTCGAACATGTCACATCATTTTTTTAAATAATCAAAATTACTTTAAAATTTTAATTCAAAATTTACATATATTTTTATTAACGATCTATACCATAAAGAAAATTACCCTCTAATAAACAGTTTATCTAATTTTTATTTATCAGATTTAAATATGAATTTTTTTAATAAAATTATTTCCCTGATCATAATGATTAATAACTAGATCTGACAGATTCTAAATTTACTCTTTCATTTTATTTCTCAGCTGGAGTCTAAATTTGCTAATATTAGACCGGTGACTCACTTATAAAATAAGTGAGGAATACAAAAAGTCAAAGCTTAAGAAAGTCGATGTCTCTCTTTTTGATGGGATGGTCTTCAAACAATTTTAATGATTATTGTATTTTTTTAATTAATTTAAGTTTATTTTTTATTTTTCAAATCATTAAAAATACTTAAGATTCTTATTTAATATTTTTATTAATCCTTAATTAGAGTTTTGTGTCTTATAAATATTTCTGTTATATGATTATCAACGAATATCACATTTTTAATAAAATATTAGTCTTTTTATTTTTGGTAGACTCAATTTTACTTCACATCAATTAAATATTTAAATAAAGATATTATTTGAAAGTTATTCAATAAAAACATAATTATATTGAAAATATTTATAGATTTCAAATTCAAATTATAAACCCGAGGTCTAAATTTTTTTTAAAGTGAAAGAATATGACACGGTGATTTTCATATATTTTATAATTATTTTAATATTTATAATTATTGTAATTTTTTAATTAATTTAAATTTATCTTTCTCATCTTTCAAGTTATTATAGGATATCTAAGATTCCTATTTTTTTATTTTATTAATTATTAATTAAAGTTTTAATCTTATAAATAAGTTTATTATGTAATAGTTAAAAAGTATCTCACTATTAATAAAAATTAAGTTTTTTTATTTTTAGAAGATCTCAAAATTTTTTTTTTTTAAAATTTAAAATTATTTAAGATATAAATGTGTTCTAAGAAAATGGATTAATTTAAGATGTAAAATTTGACTTTCTCCTTTTTTTTTGGTCCAATGAAAATGGATTTTGGCTTGGCGGCAAGGCACATTTATTTCATTTTTCTTTTCTCTTGACAAATAACTCAATAATTAATTAAGTACCTTTACTCTTTTATCTTTATATTTAAATTGTCTCATTAAGACTAAGAAATATATATTAAAACGTCTGATTGAAGCTTAATAACAATTAAGGTCTCATAATCTTGATGAAGATTCTATTAGTGTAGAAACTTAGACTATCCCATAATTTGAGCAGGATGTTCACATGTAATTGTCATTTAGATAGTTTCTTATTCTCATTACATGAAAACTTTAGCAAATCAACTCTTCTATTTCTAATTAATTATACATTTTTTGATGGTTTGAGGAGGTCTTTTTAATTCTTAATTAACGTCATGCCTTAAGCAAGCAAGTCGAATTATTATAAATGCAATTTCATTTTTTAAAAATGCATATATATTGTGAAGGTATTCAATATATTTATTATTTGATATATATTTTTGTCTATGTAATATTGTGAAGGTATTCAATATATTTATTATTTGATATATATTTTTGTCTATGTAATTTAGTTTAATTATTATTTTTAACTATAAATAAAACTGCAGGAGTGTTTTTGTTTAATTAGGATCATCTTTAATTGACATTTATTTAGTATAAAATATTATGTATTATAGTATCATAGTAATTACCTGACAGTTTTAGCTAAGTTCTTTATTATTATTATTTTTATTATTATTTTAATTTCATTACCATAAAAAATCCACCAGAGTGCAGGGTGCACTCAGTAATTTTTTGATAACACAAAGAGACATTGCATTACTAATTGCACTCGGTAATCTTGATTTGTAGTTAATATATGTAATTGTAAAGCTACATTAATTCTCTCCATTATTTTCCGCCCTTTTTCTACAAAACACAAAATTAAAAAATATATAAAGGGGTGCTTCATTTCGAAACCTTGTAGAGCCATATATATATATATATGCTTCCCTTTCCTTGATAAAATCTTAATTACTTACTATCTCTTCCTTAATCTAATATAGAGATGAACATTTCTAAATAATATATATATAAAGTTAGACCTCTATTTTCTAATTAATAATCCTCAATTTGATCTTTGAAGTATCTTGAATCTTAATGTCTTTTGATAAAAATTTGATCTTTGATGCATCTTGAATCTTAATGGCTTTTGATAAATTAATGATTATATTAGTCATTTAGTCATGATCTGAATCTAGGCATCATTTGACAATATGAATCATAACTGAATCTTATCTTCCATCAAGTAAGAAGATCCAAGATAAAGAATATATATTTTGAGGCATGAGCCTCATAATTTTTATTGGAATTAAGTCATTCTCTCACTCTCTCTCTCTCTCTCTCTCTCTCTCTCTTTTTTCTTTTCTATATATATATATATATATATATATATATATTCAATATTTTTATTTTATGCTCCAAATTTTGATGCTTGGCCTTGGCTACTCTAAAGAGGTGGGATTAAGACTTGAGAATCCAATGGGTTATTTTACCAAGATCTGCTATCCGCTCAAGCTTATGCAAACTAATTATATTCAATAATTGCTCTCTTCAATTCCCAAAAGCTACAATTTTTTTTTTTTTGATTAATTAATTTACACATATCTTGGCTACACTACAAAGTTATTACCTTCCAGTGCATGCCTTAGTTACAAAATTTATATACTATTTTTTTAGTATTTCTCAAGTTTTGTGTTTGAACTATTTGATCTATATATATATATTTATTAATTAATTAATTTTTTTTATACAATTTATATTTTCTAATTATCCTTCATCAATATATTATTACGAATTTGTGATATTAAAACTAATTTTAGCTAAAATAATAATATAATATTATATATGTAAAGATAAGTCAACCATCCATATATTATATGTAAGGGACTCGGCCAGCTGCAATTAGCAGCAGAAATGAAAAATGACGAGTAGAACCTTCTCTATTTAAGCATGCGGAGTCCCCACTATTTGTTAGACCAAAAAAGTGATTGAAATTTTGACCAAAATAATTAAAATTCATCCAAATTATTTTTTCATTATTTTATTAAGTCTGAGCATATTGCAAGTTAACAATAAGTTAAATAATAATAATAATAAGGGCATGGTGGCATTAATTAAATTTAGCACAGAGTAGGCAATATTTCAAATGAACTTTCTAGAATGTTTTTTAGTTTCTTTTGTGGTATAATTGAATTTAATAAATTATTCAATACTTTTTCAATGCAATAAATATAAATCCAATACAATTTTTATAAATTAATATCATTAAAATTTATAAATTTTATTAATTAAAAAATATATTAATTAATCGAATATTAATTTAATTTAAGTTGGGATTATAAAAAAATATTATATAATAGAAATTATTAATTTAACTAATATTAATTTATAGAGATTTTAGTGGTGTGTTTAATTTACATTGAATAATTTTAAATAAATTTTATGTATTTATAAAAAAAGGGTACATTATATATTACTCCATTTAGTTGATTGAATAATTTTTCATAAATTTGAAATTAGAAAAGAAAAGTTGTCGGTGCTTGAATTTTTAATTTATTATACTATAAAATGAATATTTGATTATTAAATTATTGACTAATAGTAAAAAAATTAATTATATAATTTAACTAAAAATTTCAATTAAACCTAAATTAATTGATTTCTCCTTTTAAAAAAAAATAATCTAAAGATAAAATGATTCAAGATTAAGACTTTTAGGTTTTGATCTTCACATTGACCTTGTTGAATTTATAATTAATTACCTTCACATTCAAGATTAAGACTTCTTTAATACATGTATATATATATAATCATCCCTCTCACAAGTCAATTCCAGAAGACCGACAACGCTCAATTTGGGGATCCAAGGAATTAGCTAAAATCGAATTTTCTTCCGTGCGTAATGGTTTTGAGCTATTGATGTTAGAAAAATATAGTGGTCAATGTAAATGAATGGAGAATTCTTAGTTATTTTACCTTGAATATCAAACATACTAATTTTGGGATTAACTTAATTGATAAAAAAATTTGCTCTTATTTTTTAATCATAAGTTCGATTCTCAAGACTAGAATTTACGAAATTATTATTGGTTGAATGAAAAAATAATAATATTTTTTTTATATATATATTAGAGTCGTTTTTAAAGTTAAAAATTTTTTAATTCTAGTTTCAGTCAGAGTTAAATATAAAAAAAAATAAAATATAAATGAATTAATAATTTAGGCATAAGATTTTCAATTCAAAATTTATTAATTAAATTAAGAATTATGTATAAATATAAATAAATCGTTTCAACATAAATTAAGATGATTAAAATTTAAAAATATATAAATTTTGGTGAATCAAATTAAAAATAAAAAAAATTGTTCTAAACATCATGTTTCATTTTCAATTGTCAAGTGAATTAAAAGTTGTTGCATAATGTATAGAATATTATAAAGCTTGTAATATTAATAAATTAAGGTATTAAATAATAATAATAATCCATAGTCAACCCTTTTTCTTGATTTAAGGTTGTATTAAGAGCATTAATTAGGATGATTAAGGTATAATGGTATAAACATCGTAGAAAATTCCAATTAATATGATTCTAGGATTGTAGATTTTATGGTCCAACCATATGCATAAAAAGCAACATAGATTTTTATAAGTGGAGTAGAGTGTAGAATATCTTTTTTAAGCGTCTTGAGTATGACTCTTGACTCTCTCATTGACTTTGCAACTTGAAATTCTTTTTTAAAATTTTTTGGCTTACCTTAAAGCATCTGCATATGTTCTTTTCTTTTTACTACGAATCAGTAATCACCATAAAAAGATTCTTATTTCATAATTGCCTAGTTGGCACTACATAATGTTCCTTAATTTTTTTTAATTAATTAATTGCCTAGGTTAGGTTTGTAGCTTGATGACAAATTTCATCTTTCCCCCATTAAAATAAGTAATTAATTTCTATTATAATATTTAATTCATCATTTGTCTTTATATTACAGTTGTAATTTTCCTTGAAAAAGAAAGAAAGAAAGAAAGAAATCTTGGAATAATCAGGCTTCTTTTCTGATACTCTCTTTAAAGTGTTACCTACCTTCCTTTAAAGTGTTATTTCGATTTGATGTGCATTACTTTACTCGTTCTGATAATATATTGCAGAGTATTATATATGTGAAATTATCATCCATCAAATTTATAATAAACCTTGAATTCATATTTATATGTTAGTTTGAATTAAATTTTATTTAGGTATAAATTATAACATAAATTTTGGGCGAAATTAAAAAAAATTTTTGTGTAAAAAATTAGACTTAAATGAACCAAAAAATTATATATATAAAAATTTAAATAAATCAGATAATTTTTTTTTTTTATAATTTAAAGAAATTATTTTATTTTTGGTGATCTAAACGTCTCTCGTTAAGTTAATAAGTTTTTATATGATAATATTGAAGTTATCGTATAACCGTAAATAAATATATGTAATGTATATATATATTGTAGAAATGGCAGTAGAGTATAGTACTTTTAAAAGTTTATTATGTGCATGCATGCAGAAGTATGGTGCACTGTGCAGCCAGATTTAGAAAGTGACTGAAAAAGTTCAAAATCAGTGGAATTTTACACGTGGATTCTGAGCCAACGTTTTGGCTGTATATTTTATTCTCACCAAGTAATGAATTAATGTATATATATATATAATAATATAAACTTGTATCTCTGTACCATTTTTAGCTTTAATTTTCTCTTCAAATGGTTGGGCACACTAACTTTTTACTCTCTCCCTTTTTTTATAATTAATATTTTAGAAATCAATTTAAATTTTATTATTTGACATTTTAAGATATTAATATTATATATATATTTTTTTATTTTTTCAAATTTACTCATATTTTAATTGCACTTAATTCTTTAATTAAAATATTCAACTATAATAAGAGTATTACTTTTTCAATAACACTATTACTGATTATACTATTATTAATTAAGAATAAATATTATTATTAATTAATAATAAATTAATCTTTTAATTCTAAAATTAAAACTAAAAGTTAAATATGTGTGAATTACCTTAAACGTCAACTTTGAAAAAAATGGAAAGAGCACAACTTAATAGCTTAAAATTGGACTAATTAATATGAATTCAAAACAGGAAAACGAAACATATAAAGAAAAAATTCCTACATTGAAATAATTAGTTATTGAATTTGATTGTATACATAAAATTCTAATAAAAAAGGGTACAATACAATACATAGAACAGTGGGTTATCGTTTTAGCTGCTTCTCATGATATTCAACTGCATGCAAACATTTGAATGAGTTCGGCTCTTTTTTTTTTTTTTTTGGTCTTTTGGTGTTTTGAATTTTAATGGCATAAGTTTCACTGGAAAAGCAGTAAAATACCAAATACCCCCTAGCTAAAAAGAAAAAGGACAAAATTAAATATTCTCTTCTTTCCCTCATTCTGTCTCTCCCCTTCCTCTGTACAGCTTAGGACAAAAATTAAGAACCTACCAAGAAAGAAAAGAAGAAAACAATTAATTAGACTGGTGAGTGATTATCAGGATCATTAGGATCACCAAATTTATATAAAGAATCCTCCTCCTCAATTTCAGCTTTAGGTGGTTTATTATCTTCAGTTTGTTGGTTGTGATCAATTTCAGCTTTAGTTGGTTTATTATCTTCAGTTTGTTGGTTGTGATCAACATTTCCGGTAAGCTCTTTAGCTCTCTGGGCTTGAAACTCCCAATCTGTGAAACCCAAAACCAGCAACATGGTCACAACACATGAACCTTGTGCAGCCAAGAGGCCTAACCATAGTCCTTGAAAATCAAATCCTGCAAAAAAAGCTAACCATATAGCCACTGGCATACCAATAAGGTAAAAGCAACCCAAGTTGATATTTGCCCCTACTTTTGGCCTAGCCGTCCCTCTTAACACTCCACAACCTGTTGTTTGTGGGCAATTTCCTAATTCACACAATCCTATTATTGGCAGAACAAGTGAGGTTAAGGCAATTATTTCTTTATCTTGTGTGAACGCAGTAGCCCATATTTTCCTCACCATAACTGTAAAACCTAAAGCTGAAAAGCCCAGCATGAAGCTGAAACAGAGGCCTATATTGCCTGCAAGTTTTGCTTTCTTGGGCTGATTAGCACCCAATTCATTACCCACTCTTGTGGATACACTGAAGCTTAAAGAAGAAGGGAATATGTAAATTAGTGAAGTTGTCTGAATCAAAATGCCCATAGAAGCAACTGTTGCTTTTGGGTTTAGCAATAGGCCACATAGCAAAATCATTATTTCATACCACCACCATTCAAGACAAACAGAGATACAACTTGGAATTGCTAAATTTAACAGAGTATTCCATTCTTTGAAGCAATTCATCGAAAATCCTCCCCACGTCTTTTTATGGATACCATAAATAAAAATATAAATGATTAAAGAGGCTACGAGATTAAAATTAGTCCATACCCCACTAAGAGCAACGCCTTTAATTCCTAAATTAAGGTGCGTCACCAGAAAATAGTTTATAGGTATGTGTAGAAGCATTGACAGAGTAGCACAGAATGTTAAAGGTAAGGTTATGGACTGAGTTCTTAGATAGATTCTCAATGGATGTAAAAAAGATTGGGCTAAGAGGTCAGGAAGAGAATAAAGAAGAAATGATTGTGCTTGTGTGGCTATAGACAAATCTTGGCCGCAAAATAGAAGAATTGTTTTCATGTTTAGCCAAAGAAAGGATATGGGTAAGGAAGTGAATATTAGCAAAAGTATAGTTCGTTGTAAGGAAAGGCCAAGGAGGGTATGTTTTTGGGCTCCAAAAGCTTGACCACAAATGGGTTCCATTCCCATGGCAAGACCAGAAAGAATAGAATAACCAGTAATATTAGCAAACCCAATAGCAAGAGAACCACCGGCTAAAGCAAGCTCACCAAGACGGCCAAGGAAAAGCATAGAGATCATAGAGCGAGAATAAAGCAAAAGACCAGTGAGTATCATGGGTAAAGCTATTTTAGCAATGGAAATAGCTTCTCTGATTGCAAGAGAGAGGTGGGTCTGGTTGATTTGTTGTGGCAGTTTTGATGTTGGGCTTTTTGGGATAAACAATAGGGTGTACATGTTGGGCTCCGGGTCCTCGATTGAGGGTAGGCGAGGCAAATCTTGACTACATTTACAGGAAAGAGGAGAAGAGTTGTTTAGCTGGCACATTGTTTGTGTTATATTGATACAGACAGAACAAATTGTTTGAGTTATACTGAAACAGACAAGAAAAACAGAGAGAGATAAAAAGAAAGAAATTGAGAGCGACTTTGAGGGGGCATTTCGAAAGGAGGTGGTGATGGGTTTTTATAGGGTTTTTGGAGAGAGACGGCCTCATGCTTTGAATTTCACACATTCACCGTCATACTTTTTGTATAGCTTTCTGTGTCTTTTAGTGATGACCGGCTTTCACAGAGTTATTAAACAAGGTGATCAAAATCTACAGAGTGAACTAAGATTTGAGATTACATACACAAACACACACACACACAACCAGGACAAAATTCATTCGTAGACAGTTATAAATTGACCCATTTTGCTATGAACTCCAAAAGCCCACTAGGGCCCATCAATGCTGCCGGACAAGGTATAATTTTTTCGATCCTCAATATCTAAAATCACTTGTTCATATTTTGTAATATTTTTTTAAAATAATTTTTTAAAATATTAAAATGGTGTTTACTCTCCAATTAAATTTTTTAGTTAAATTTTTCCTCAACTTGGTTGGGATCCAAACCACGCCTATATTAGTTAAATTTTTCCTCAACTTAGTTGGGATCCAAACCACGCCTATATGTAGTTAGAAAGACTTGGTAATTTATTATGGTTGCCAACCCTAAAAATTTTGTCCTTGTTGATTGTGCTACTCAAATTTTTTTTTTTTTGAACCCCAAAGCCACAGGTTATGGTCAGTCCAAAGGAGTAGTCGTTTGTTACCCCGGACTAATTAGCCAGTATTAATCCACTAAAAATATTAATTTGGAATTGGAATATTGAAAAATATTAATTTTGAATTAGAATATTAGTGATGGGTCAATGCGTGGAATTGACAAAAATAAATTAATGAGAATTTTTTTTTTAATACTAAAAAGAAAAAAAATGATATTGAATCTATTATTCAAAAAAATATATAATTATCATTATATTATATCTCACCATATACAAAATAATGAGAATTAATTAAAAAGCTTTTGTCATCTGTTTTATGTCAATAACCCGACATACATTCTATCAAATATTGTTTCAAAACTTGCTTAAAAATCGACATGATTATTCTCATTCTCTGACATTAAAAAAAAAAAAAAAAGCCCTGAGGGTAGCTGAGGAGAATTTGATTCAGTCGATTTGTGAAGGTTGAACCATTAAGAGGGCTTGTACCAAGTCCTTAACAAATAAAGTATTAAGTCAGCTTTTGTTGATAAAATTAGTCTTAGTTTTACACTACATGGACCTACAGAGGTCTACTCAGATAAGTGGACAAAGCCAAGTGGATGGCAGTGTTACGTTCCACGCCAATTTAATTAGAATTTTTTAGTGGGTTGGTCTTTTTTCTCTTCATTTTTTTTTTCAGATTTTGCCCTAATGAGTTTTTAACTCCTGTTGTTATAACTATTAATAAGGTCATGAGCCCACAGTTTTGATCCTTTGACTCGAAATGACAGAATTTATGCACATACAGAGTACAGACAAGGCCATTTTGGCAGTGCTTGGTTTTAAAAGCGTGTGAGATACTTCAGCAAGAGGAAAGTTAGTGCAATTAGCATTCTTAAATACTTCCAATTCCATTCATTTTTTTTTAACATGGAAAACAGAAATCAATTTTGAATCTATTATTTAATTAAATATATTTTAATATGTCATTCATATATTTAATAATCATATATTTTTTTTAAATGATTGTCCACAAAACTTCCAAATCCATTTCCATTCCACGGTTTTGGAAAATATTTGCCTTCTAACTATTGTAATTAAACTTAGTATGTGCATTGATGATGTAGTTGGAATTGAATTAAAGTCTACAGAGATCTTTGATTTGTTATATTCCCACCTTTATATATATATTTTTTCTATCTTGTCTTTTTAGGTCCCCTTTCGGCGGCATGCATTTAACAATCTATTTCCTTGGATTTTTGAAAAAAATACACTAATTCATGATCAAGAAATTAAAAGAAAACTGAAAACGCAATAAAAATATGCTTAACTTATCACAAAGTTATTGAGAAAAAAATATAAAGTTTCTAATTATTATTGTCAATGCCCAAATTCTATGCTTTCGCTTGAAGGAATGTTAATGTAGCTGAGGAAGGGACAAATTAAGTAGGATTTGATCGTAAAAGATTGCATTTGATCCAATGATGATTTATATCTTCCTAAAATCTATGAAATAATAGACAAGGAAATATCATTATTAGATTATAATAGTACGTTGCATGAGCATAATAGATTTGGTACTGATAGACTGAGTTAAGACTACAGTAGAAAATCAAATGCATTAGAAAAAGTTCTTTACAAATGAAACTGCATGTAAAAAGGATTGTTCGAGCCAACATTTTGGCCAATGCCAGCAACTATGTTCCCTCACCCTATTTTTGGGTTATTTGCTTATATTATAGAATTGATTGATATATATATATTCTCACTTTTTTAAGAATGTGAAAAATGATGATATTGTAATTAAATTTTTATATCCACTATTATGATTGAAGTTTTTACCAGTTAACATCTCAATAAATAAAAATCAAGAGTATAAATATATACATTTAGAATGAGAATTATAAAATAATATTATATCCGTCCAATAAGATAAAAACATATAAAACAAAAAATGATATTATATCTTTTCATTGAGTAAAAAAAGGTAAAAAAATCATATTAATAAAATATCTCATTATTTATTAATTAGTTATATAAGATAAGTAATCACACACCCAGTATAAGTAAGAATTTTTCACTATATCATATGAGAAAATTAAATTAATAAACAATAGTTAAAACAAATATTATTTTTATTTTTTGTGTGAATATCACTCGTAACCCTAACAAAACATATATATCCACCTTGATAATATTTGCAAAGAAGTATAATTATCTCTTTTATGTATATACGAGCTTAGGAATGAAACCAGCTAATTATGATTAGATTTTCTTTTCTTCTTGCGTGTACTGATGGACCTAGCTTCATCAATACTTTCAAGATTTTCTCCCCCTTTACACTTTATAATGCATAGAGGATCAAAAGAGGAAAGCATGTGATTAATTTAGTTAATTCTTGTAGATATAATTTTAGTTAATTATGTGAAAACTCAATCAAATACCAATATGAGAACAATTAGTGACTTAAGAATCACAATCTAAGACCATTTTGCCACTGCTTGAGGAAAGTAAGAGAGAGCCTAAGAGGTAATATCATATTAACTTAAAAAACAAAGAAGCTTAGCTAATTCATATTGTCATTAATTTATTTAAAATGTGGAGTTCTCACTAAGTGTTTTTTTTTTTGTTTTGATCTATAAGAAAAGACAGATCTCACTTTTTTTATTTATTTTGAAACAAAAGAGAAATTATTAGATTAATAAGAAAATACAAGCTCTCATTTTGTTTTATTTTATGTTTGCTAGTTAATGAACAGACAATTAGTGACCTTAGTCTTACCTTATTATCCAAAAAATTCTAAGAATATAACCAAAAAAAGGAGCTTAGGAAGCTGCTAGCTATTTCGTTCTTAATTAGAAATATGAAGCATTACATTTCTGCCAATAAGAGATTAACAGCCTCTTTGTTTAGACCGCTTTGTTTGTGTATTAGTTTGATATATCTTCTAATTCTTATCACTTGTCTAAATTTTCGATAAAGATGTCTAAAAAGTTCCTAACTAGCGATAAGCCTAATGCTCACATATTAATCCTTTATTAAGGATCCATAATCTATGGAGTCGAAAAGATTAGGATCTTAATTATTTATGCATACGTTAAAGCATATGGATGCTATCTAAAGATTATCTTCTCTAATTCTCAGTCTAATTTTAATTTGGACCTATATTATCAAATTAAACACTACATTTCCTTCTTTTAACTAATTAATTGGTATTTCTAAGCAATATATACTTACAAATAATAAATAATAAAAAAAATCCAATTTCATATTTGTCTTTTAGTTTAAAGCTCAAAACCAGTCTGCTGGAAGTTGCTTTGTTGTGTACTTGTCTTGTTAGCCAAAGACACATTCCCATTTGGCTCTTACCTGCACAAAAGACAGTCTTTGGCTTGTAGTTTGCACGTGTAACATAACTTCACACGTGTGTATGTCCCCTTTCCTTATAATCCGCCATAAAGGTTGCCGTACCCAACGGGTAATTCTACTAGCACCACTTTAATTTGGAAATTGAACATCTCTCATACTATAATTAAGTCCTTTTCCCACTACATAAAATTAGAGTTGTTCATCGACTTTACTTTTTTGCTTGATCTAATTTAGAAGTATTCAAGTATAAAGCTAAAGTTTCAACCTTTCAATGAGAAAATTCAAAAAATTTATTTTGACTATAGTTTAAGATTAAAATTTATTTAACATTACTTTCATCTTACCCACTTACATATAATATATATAATAATTTTTTTTGAATTTTTTATTTGAATACAAAAATAAATAAATTTAAATTGGATTAAGTTCATATTTAGTGAAAGCTTTAAATAATTATGAAGTTTGAATAGGTGTATTAAGAGTCAAAATATGGTTTATTAATTAAAACTTTGGTTAATTCCAATATTCACACTTGCCAGTCTTTGAGCATGCTTGCTCCATGTAGAAAGAATAATATTTTACAAAAACAAAGAATAAAATTAATCAAGATTGTGTATAAAATGGATGGCATAGAAGTGCTGATGAAGGAAAAGGAGGTAAAGAAAAGATAATAACATGATATGCTTTTGAAATTTGAAAGGTGACGATGGTCTATTATTTGCTTTTGGAATCAAAAGATGGCATAGTTTATATATATTTTTACCCTAAATAAAGAAATATGGATTCCCAAGTTGACATTGAGGATTCTGCTTTCTTTCTTTCAGAAGCAATCCCAGATTGATATGTTGCTATTTACCAAACAAATCAAATTCCATACCAGTTCTCTCTCACTTTCACTCATGTCCCCTTTTTTAATTTTTCTTTTCTTACTTTTTTGGGCACACTTTCACTTAGTATTTTAAATATTAAAATTATATATTGCAATTTAAAAAGTTATAGATAAATTGAATTTTCAGGCTAATAATTCATACACCAATTGTCAAGATTCGACTTTATAGATAAAAAAATTTAAAATTTTCAAAAATCAAATAAAAAAATTGCAATAATTCGTCCATACCTATTACAAATCTGAGGGCTATTATTATTAAAAATAAAATTTCTAAATTTTTAAAAATTTAAATTATTACACCAACGCTTAAAAATCAAATATTACTTAAATGTTAATATTCCTTTACTCCTCTTCGTATTTAAAACTTTCTATTTATAAAAAAAGAATAATCATATTAATGAAAAGAATGATGAATTCAAATTAAGTTTTGAATTATTATAAAAAAAATCAATATTGCATTGAAAATTACTCTTTAGAAATTTTTCCTATGAAACACTTAATCTTCCACCAAATTAAGATTTCATTTTATTAATATAAACAAATTTTAACAAATGAAAATACGTGTTGAGAAAATTTTAAATATGAGGGAATATTAAATTAATTTAAAGATAAATTACTTTTTAGTACTTAAAATTTTAATTAGTTCATATCTTTTGATTATGTTAGACACTTTAATATTTCTGTCCATTTTTTCATTTTTTCTTTATATTTAATTTAAAATTAGAATAAATAAAATTATTTTCATTTATTGAAAATTATTTATTTTATATTTAATTAAAATAATTATTTTTATATATTTAATTAAAATAATTGTTTTTTGAGTATTTTTGATTAAAATTAAAATAATTAAAAAATTATTTATTTTTTCATTTTTTATATATATACAAAGTTCTTTTTAAATTTTAATTAGATATACAAAAAAAAAAATTATTTTGATTAGATATACAAACATAATTATTTTAATTAAATAAATAAAAAATAATTTTATTTATTTTAATTTTAAATTAAATATAAAAAAATACATTAAAAAGTTAATTAAAAATTAATATTTTTAATTAAAATTATTTATTTTAATTTTAATTAAATAAATTAAAATATTCATAAAAATAGAAGAATAAGTAAAAATCTAAATAACGAAAAAGATAGACATTTTAATTATTTTATTATATGTTTTTTATTTTAAATTTTTTAACAAAAATAATAAAAAAAATTATACGAAATGATTAAAGTATTTTTTAGATTCAAAATATATAAATTAATTAATTAATTTTTTAAAAAATAAAAATACAATTGTTAATTTAAGAATTAAAAAAAATAATTTACCCTTAATTTTAATTTTAACAAAATGACGTAGACATAGGAACGAGAACGAAGGAAATGGAGGATAATGGGGTGACGGAGAAATGACGAGTGAGATGATGACAAGTGTCGGAAATACGAATTTTATCGGTTTCCTTTTGTGTGACAGCATTGATCGGCACACCTGGGTCCAAAAGTTTTAGGGGCTGTGTCTAGATTACAGTAGTCTCTGTCTATATTGTATTAACCTTTTAGAGCTAAAAATTTGGGGGGCTGTATTAAGAACATGGTAGTTTCTTTTGTATTGATTTTTTAGAGTTTAAAATATTTTTGCATAATTTTTTTAAAAATTATAATATTATAATATTTATTATAATAAATTTAATAATAATTTTTTTTATATAAAATAAAAATTAAATAGATGTAAAAATATATGTTAGAAGTATATTAAATTTAAATAATTAAATTTTAACAGTTAAGATTTAATATACTTATATTATATTTTTTAAATTTATTTAATTTTTATTTTATATAAAAAAAATATTATTAAATTCATTATAATAAACACTATTATATAATAATTTTTAAAAAATTTTACAAAAATATTCTAAACTTTAAAAAATTAATATAACATAAACTATTATATTTTTTACATAATAATCCCTCAATCAGCATCCAAACCATGTTATCCACATCCTGATTTGCAAATAAAGTAATTTTTTTTATACGCGACTATTCTCGCACGTGGATTGCCCAACTGGGAATGCCGACTGTGGCCTTAAAGGTCAGATCGGTCTTGAATTGACATTAACGCGCCATATTGAGTGTGGGAATGGAATTTGAGAGGATTAGCTTTATATCAGTTTCTGAAAAAGCAAATTGCATTATGTGGGACCCTGACATTAGCTTAGCTAAGCTTAGCACTTGGTCTTGTGGGCTACTTTTTAGCCGTCGGGAGAAATTAGGCAACAGGACAATGAACATCAGCGGAGAATAAAGGAGGCCAATCGACCTAGCAAGTTGCGCTACTAATACTTTATCAAGATTGGTAGTGCTAAACTGCTAATATACTTTATCTCATAATTATTTGAAATATAATCTCCCATAAGTTTAGAAATTAAACATCTAATACCCGTTGTAAGATGCAAAGTATATTATTTTTATATACACAAAATAATGATGGAAGGAGAAGGTTTATCTAAAAATATAAAATTTTTTAAAATGTAATTTTATAAAAAATTGGCAATACATTGGATATGATTCTATTTTATTTTGATTAAAAATTTCTTACAAATATATAAAAAATTTTCTAGCTTCCTCATTGACACAGTGCACGAAGTAATTTTCGCTTTTCCAAGCTCCACTAAGCCTTCAAATAGCAAGTTAGCAACCACGTCACCTTTGAAAAGGCCTTGATAGGTTTCTGAGGCCCGATACCTATCGTGGACTAGCCCATCTAAAATGGAGACACAAAATTTCATTTATGCTTCCATAGCCTCATTAATTCGCAACTCCCGCTGCATTTCTGCAAGGAAATGGAACCCTCTGGCTGCATTAATTTGCGTTGGTAAAAAATCAAATGATTCAAATATTTTTCTGTATGGCTTGTTTTCTTTTTTTCTTTTTTACAATTAATTTTTATGAATTTTTTTTTTTGTTTCATTTATGACAATTTTTTTTCTGAATGATATGGTTTTTTTTAGCAATTTTTTAATGGCCTAATTGTTTTAAAATAAAAAATATGTAGTTACCAGTTTTCTTTTTTTTCTTTACATCAAATGACTTATTTTTTTGTTTTACAACAAAATATTTTTTTAATGACATTTTTATTCTTATTTATATAAATAACTCTATATCTTTTTTTATAAGTGTAATTCTTTAACTTAATAAAATTCAACGAACATCATCGATATTTAATTTTTTTATCGTATTAATTTTAATATAATTAATTAATTTGTGCTTAAAAATATATATATATAATAATTAATTTAAATAAATATATTATCACCAATATTAAATTTTTTTTCTAACACTTAAAAAGTATAATCTAAAAAGTTAAAGTGTCTAATTTTAATAATTATAAAATAATTAAATATTTTAATAAATACATTACATGATGATTCCATTTACATTTTCAAACAAATTAATATAAAAAGTTATATCGTCATATAGCCTAAAAACATTAGAAAATTGGCCTTGTAAAAGTTTTAATCCACTCTGGGCTCCACTGAAGTTTTATTAGGCCTATGGGCCAGTATCATCTTCACGGTGGTTAAGCATGAACAGCTAGGGGTTTAATTTTATTTGGTCTAATTATTTACATCCAAAATTATCAAACCCACGCCTAAGGGTTTCTCATTTCTACCAGAAGCCTATCAAATTGAAAATACAATTTAATTTGTGCTACAGGTGAAAAATCATGAAATGCTTTCAGAATATTAAACACGTACATACATACACCTTCATTTCATACCTCCATTTGCATACAAGTAACTGAATAATAAGCGCGAAACCCATATGCATGCTGGGTAAATTAGCGGTTCTAGCCAAAACCTGCTCAAGAATGATATAAGAAAAAAAATTTGCAACATAAGAATTGGCAAAACATCAAAGACCAGCAACAAATTCAAGGTGAAGCTCAAGTCAGATGTTTTTCATATGATGGTTTCTCGTAAAAAAACCAATAACAAAACCCAGCAGTTTTTTGCAAATAAATTGAAGCATAAACTACATAGTAACACTGTCTAAATCCTACATCATAAAGAGCACAAGTTGGTATTGAATTCCTGGACATTTATCATGAAACTGCAAATAGACTCCCAACTGAGTTCCATACGACCAGGCAGGCATTCTTTCCAACAACTCAGAGGATTAGCCTCAGTCGTCTGCTGGTGGTGAGCGACTGCATCGTTAAAGTAATTTAAGTTCACGAGACAAATTTCAAATAAAGAATGGAAAAACAAAAATTCAGTATAATGAAAACCTTTGATATCTCTCATTCATGGGGCTCTCAACTCCACCATCATTTGCACTGTCCCTCTCTTCAGGTACAGAATTTGGGCTAGTCCGACGAACATTGTCAGGGCTGGCCCCATCCCTCTCATAGGGACTATGACTAGAACCATGACCATTGTCCAGTTTAGCCCTTTCTCTTCCATATGGACTACGACTACGCCCATGGTCATTATCAGGAGTAGCTCTTTCCCTTTGGTAAGGACTAGCACTAAGACCTCGACCATTTTCAGGAGTAGCTCTTTCCCTTTGGTAAGGACTATGGCTGGGAACAGGGCCACGGACACTGCCACCCCTCTCTCTCTTGTAAGGACTTCGGCTTGATCCCTGGCCATAGTCAGGACTAGCCTTCTCTCTCCTGTAGGGGCTTGGGCTGCGACGACGACCGTAGTCCGGGCTAGCCCTCTCTTTCCGGTAAGCAACAGGGCTAGGGCTAGGGCCACGGCCATAGTCAGGGCTTCCCCTTTCTCTTCGGTATGGACTTGGAGACCTCCTCCTATCGTGGCTTCGCCCATCTGGCGACCGATCCCGACCTCTATCAGGGCTGTACCCATTCCTCCTTTCATCATCATCTCGAACTGCATATTCCACTGAAATAACCCGATCCACCAACTTGCTACAGAACCAGAAAAATAAAGAGAAAAAAAAGTACCCATATCATTAGAATATAAAATCAGATAGATCAAGCATAACAGTAACCGTAAGAGAATAAAACATTATTTACACCTTCCAAGAATTTATGGTAGGTAAGAAACAAGGAGAGGAAGAATGCTGCAGGATATGAAAATTAACCTCATATTTGTAGTTTCCAAGGCCTTGGTGGCATCCTCCTGTGATTCATACTGAACAAAAGCAAAATTTCTTCTAATCCTAACGCTCACTATCCTGCCATATGGCTCAAAGTGCCTCTCCAAGTCCTTTGTCCTTGTATGATGTGGATCGAAATTGATAACAAACAAGGTCTTAGATGGTCTGCTATTAGCTGAAGATCTTCTAGAACTACCAGGTCGTCTGATACCTCGTTCTTGCTACAAAACACAAGCAACCAAAACAAGTTAGCTCAAGAAAGATCACAACTTAAAATGGGTGATGTGGCCCTAGAACAGATGTATTACCTTTGTCCATTCAACTCGAAGCCTACGGCCCTTGTGACCAAATTCTATCCTATCAAGTCCTCGAATTGCATCCTCAGCATCTCTCTCATCCTCCATATAGATAAAAGCAAATCCTATAAACAGCAGATACAGATATGAGCAAAATTATTATCATGCATGCATGCTCCAAAATGGAAAAAGAAGATAAATCTCCTGTAAAATGATTATTTAACACGAAATGGCATTTTCTCGCACAGCAGCATGCAGATCGCCTAAAATCCAATCCAATCGAATAAAATTTAGGCAACCTTCGTGAAATCTATAAACCAAGTGACCAGTAAAAGTAGCAACAGACCTTGTGTGATGAACTAAGTGATGTCAAGGAACTAGAATCCAAAAGTGGATGTCTCATGGTGGGTCAGTGAAAATAGAGTGCCTTCTCCATCTATTCTGCTGCCTCTGCTGCGAGGTCGGCAATGTTTCTATCATGAAACATGTCTGAAATTGAAGGCTGGGCATAATTCATGTGGAATGAAAGGCAATAGTGTCACAGGAAAATTGGTAAGGTACTGCCATAGCAGATCAGAGTGACTCTTCTTGAAATCAAGAAGAGGGAGCTCGTCACAGGCAGGAAACAGAATCTGATGAGCGGATCCATTAGCCAGGAAGAGTACGGATTTTCCAAGATAATCCTGCGCCAAAGAAAATGTTGAGTATGGGGGTTTATGCTTCAAAAAACACACTTTCTTTTTTCTTTAACGTATCCTTAACCCCCCCACTAGAACTCAACAAGGGAAGATTGCTGCCTCCAGTCGCATATTCAGACCACCAACATGAGCAGAAGCCATCAGTTTTATGTATGGATACCATAACTTGCTGGGTTGTTGGAGAACTTGCTGGCTCACTCCGAAGTACGTTTATGCCAAATTTTTATTATGATATTAAGCTACATAGATTATTTTCAATTAATTTATCATGATAATAAGCCAAAATTTTTATTTTGATATAGGTATATTTTATGATAAATTTACGTTGCTACATAAATGCAAATCAATTAATTTACCATGATAATGAGGCAAAACCTTCATAGTCAGAAGCAAAAAATGGCCTTGTTGAATGATGTAATACTCTGTACATATCTGTCCCCATAAGTGTAATACAATCTAATGCTCGTTCATAATACTTAACCCTACTACCACATCCACCTTCACCATTTCTCAACTGGCACACCAAGCTTTAAAACTTACCAGTGGAGCCAAGTTGAATGTTATATTATGCTGGATACCATCATACTACTTATCAATTTTTACATGAATGTAAACCATATGAATTGAGTATTTCAAATTCAACCTTGGGAAAAAAATATATGTCAAAATAAATTATTAAATTTGGATTCTTATTTTTTTTAGGCAAAAAAAGCCTTGCACAAGCATCTCATAATTTTCTTTACAAAACAAAAACTGACCACTAAATGGAACTTGGAATAACTTTTTCATTTAATTTAGTTACAAAGTTTTAAGCCTATAATTTTCAGGGCTTAGCAGTTTCACTTGCAAAATCACAAGTGGTAAGAAAATTAGCTAATCAAAAGAACCATGACAGAGACAAGCTAATGCTAATAACAATAACAAGGGAACTAATGAAAACTAACCAGACTTCATATCCACTCTTTCAACTCTTCCATATCGTCTAAAAAGACGTTCCAGCTCAGACTGCCGGGCATCATACTCGAAGTTTCCACAGAAGATGGGCTTCATACTACCTGGGAACACTTCACGAATATTAAGTAAATAAAAATAAAACATAAATTTGATCTCATAACAAGTTCCACAACTGACAGTGAGAATTCAATTCGTAGTTCAATCCACCTATCAACCCACTTACAATAAAATACATACATATATATATATATATATATATATATATATATATATGCTCACAGTAAATGATGCCGAAAAAAACTTTTATTTAATAATCAGCAAACTATCCCACATATTCCTTTATTCTTTACCACTGTGCCTTTTCATTTCCTCATCAAGTAACTATGGTGTTATGGCCTATTGGCCATTACCATAAATTTTAGCAAAATTAGGCTTCATGATAATTCTGTATGATTGAACAACAAAATGAAACATATCCTGAAAATTTACATCCTACAAATATATTAGGCCATAAAAAAGGTAAGTAATAAAATTTAAACTTATGACCTAAAACAAATACAACTATAGAAGAACGAAGACACACCAGAAAGCAAAATAAAAATTAGACCAGAAAATAAAATCCTAAAAACAGATCTAAATAAATAACAATCAGATCTACCATATGCAATTGAAAGGAAGCACAAATGAGAAAAAAATTCAGCTAAGTTAGCAAGAAATCACAGGAAAATAGATTTTTCCCGAGTGTTCTCAGAAAGCAAACAGAATCCGATATATATGACAGCGAGATCGATTCAAACTTGTGGATTCATTCGTGTAATTTACCTCTTGATGAAAGCACCGTTTTGAAGAATGCGAACCGCACACTATGAAACCCTAGCAGCAGAGTCAAAACCCCAAAAGCTTTTTGAGATATTTTCTGAGCAAAGCTGAAAAGACCAGCCTCGCGAGTCCGATAAATAGAAGATAATGACATTTGCTTTAACAGAGAGCCCTATATTTTCTTTTATTCTCAGAATGGCCCTTAGAGCAAAAAGAGGGAAATTATATTTTGACCCCTAAAGTATGAGAATATGTATTTTATTTGGTAAGGCTGCAAAGTTGGCAGGTGTACCAAATTAAAGTTTATTTTGATGTCTCATCATATGGGATAATGCAGGATTTTTTTGCCATATATATTGGAAATACTTGCGAAACCATAAAATTTTATTTGGAGAAATTAAAATTAATAAGAGAAAAATAAATAAATATTAATTTTCTTTTAAGTTTTTTTAATAATTTTTATTTTAAAAAATAATAAATAATTATTTTTTCACAAAAATATATTAATTTTTCATATTTATAAAGTAAGAATTAATTAAAAAATTTAACATTTAAAATTATTTATTAAGATTTAATTTTGAGAGAATAATTAAAAAATTAAATTAATTATATATGAATATAATATATACTTTCAAGTGAGTTGAGAATCCAAAATTCCCACTTATACCCCTTATTAAAAAAATCCCAAAATATAAGATTTGTATAAAGTTTTTATAATTTGTTAATACATTTTGCAATTGCACTTGTAAATTAATTATATTAAAAGAATTTTTTTTTTTTAAATCCCTAAACATATCATATTTTACCTATTAAGTCTTTAAAGTTTTACTTTTCTATATTGAACTTTTTAATTTATTTTTTCACATTAATGACTTTTAATTATAAAATAAATTTTTGTCACACCAATTTATAAATATTAAAAATTTATAATAATTTTTTCGTTATAAAAATTATTAAATTAAAATTATAAAAAAGAAAAAGAAAAATCATCTTTGTATCTCTAATTAATTTTTAAGATTTTATGTATTACATAGTATAATTTTTTAAAAATAATGTAATATTTTAATAATTTATATATTATTTTATTATTTCTATGTAAAAAGAAATTATTTTTCTGTTTCCTAATTTCTTCCTATCCAACAAATTGAAAATTGAAACCTCACCGCAACAGCTTTTCTAAGCTGCTGATATTTTCTCTTAATTCAAGTTTTTGATTCTCAATTAAAAAAAATAAAATTGGAATATCAAATGAAAATCATAATTTTTTTTTATTGTTGAATGGTCTCCTTGTGCATAGTATTTAATTAATACACATAATCATATCTAAATGTTTTAAAATTTTAATTTGTAATAAATTAATAGTCTTACATTATAAGCATGAAAAATAACATCAGATTGTACACTGAAATTAAGAAATTAAATTAAAATAAAAATATTTCTTTATAATTTAATTTTAAAAATTAAATTATAATCAATAATGTATAGCAAGGTAATGTATTACCAACTAAGTCAATCACAATATTAATTTTTTTTTTTTTTAATGTTTTAAAAGTTCTTAAATTGATATTAAACAATGACGAGGCCATAATTTTTTTTTTGCTGTGGATGTAGGGTCAAAATAAATTTATAATTTAATATGTCATTTGTTATGGGTTTTTTTTCTATTATTATTATTATTATTAAATTAAATGAACTTTTAAAATTAAAATATAATTGATGGACTGAAAGTTTAGTTTAAAATTTAACACACGATGTGAAATAATGGCCCAAATCTTTTATTATTTTTTTTTTTAAATGAACGAAACTTCATTACTTACCAATATTTGCAGCTAAAGCTGCTAACAAGAACAAAGGGGGATCAGCACCCCCCCAAAAAAAAGGACCTGACCAAGAATCAGCAGCCCTAGGCAGCATATGGGCAACCTGATTTGCATATCTTTTCGCAAAAACAATTCTAAGACTGCTAATTTCTCTCATAACAGTCCTACAATCATCTATAATACATGCAAAATAAGAATCAATTTGCTCCTCCCTATTCACACATTAGCAGCTAATAAATAAAATGATATGGATTATGGAATGGTTAATTCTCTACCCAATATATATATATATATGCGTGTGTTAAATTCTAAATTATAATTATAAAGTTTTTGAATTTATCATATTATAAATATTGGAGTTTATATAATTATGATAGTATCAACCTCCTCAAAAGTTTTTGAAATTAGAAAACTCAATTATATATAAGCTCATTCAATATTTTATATTCAATCAACATAAAATTTATTCCCACTCTTAATTTTTTATTCTTCATTCTTCAATTCTTATTCATTCATTTAATTATTTTATATGTCTTAACAATATATATAAGCTAAGAAAACTGAAAAAGGGAAAAAAATTAAATTGTTTTTGGAACAATTTATATTAATTATAAAAAGACCCAGAGGAAGGTTTACTGGAAGGACCAATTGATGTGGGTTGTTCTAGTGAGAACTCTTGCTGAAATCGAGATTCCTGAGTATGAGAAGAAGTGATGAGTAATGCGATTTCGGCTTGAGTTTTAGCTAGCTGGTTTTCTGCATATTGTATTTGTTGATTTAGCAGAGAGATTATTCCAACACATCCGTAAACTGGGTCTTCAATTCTGCACTGTGCTTCATAATATAATGAATCTGTTGCTTTGACTCGTAGGTCATTTGGGAGTTGCTGGATCATCACAAGACAGTTACCCAAAATCTTATAATTAACAATTAATGTGCCGATAAAATTATATATATGTGTAGCCCTTATAGATAAATATACATTAATTAGTCATATGTAAAGCTTCGAACTGTATTATATAATACAAGCACTTTATATATAATTGGGCAACTAATTCAGTAGCTTAAAGCTTTTACTTCGACGATAAAATAATTAAAACTAGAAAATTGATTAATTACCTGGATCATTTTGGCTACATTGCTGGCACCATAGATTTTGTGAACACATGCGAATCTTTGAGGATTATTAGAAGGAAAATAAGGGGCAAAAATGCAATCTGAAGGACACCTTCTTCTCAGGTATTTGCAAGCAGCACAACGACTGGAATTCATTCTTTACAATCTAAATAAAATCTAACCAAAATCTCAACAACAAATTAATAAAATCAAAATCTTTAATTGTGTTCCTGAGGATGAAATCCAAAGGAGATCTTTAGAAATAGATTATGATATGTTAATATAGAAGAGAGTATATTTTGTATTTGAAGTAAATTTCAGCTGTCCAACGGCTACTTTTTAAAAATTAGTTTTTGAGAAAGGAAATTGTTTGAGAATGGAAAGAAATACTGAATAAAAGTGAATTAAGGATGGAAAGAGTGGACTTAGAGTTTGAGAGTTTATATCTTCTTCCTTTCTTTTTCTATGTAATTTTAGCTTAAATAACGGTGGTTATTGATTTATAAAAGGAAAAACATATAATTTGATAAAATAACTCTCCAAAAATTTATTATAAGGTGAATACAAATTTTATTTAATTATCATTAGTATTATATATATATATATATATATATAATAGATTATGATATGTTAATATAGAAGAGAGTATATTTTGTATTTGAAGTAAATTTCAGCTGTTAGATTCCAACGGCTACTTTTTAAAAATTAGTTTTTGAGAAAGGAAATTGTTTGAGAATGGAAAGAAATACTAAATAAAAGTGAATTAAGGATGAAAAGAGTGAATTTAGAGTTTGAAAGTTTATATATTCTTCCTTTCTTTTTCTATGTAATTTTAGTTTAAATAATGGTGGTTATTGATTTATAAAAGGAAAAACATATAATTTGAAAATCTATTATAAGGTGAATACAAATTTTATTTAATTATCATTAGTATTATATATATATATATATTAGGATTTAGGATGGTAACCAACACCTTAGTTCCTTTATAAAATACTACTATAGACTAAACATTTGTCAACTAATTCTTTGACTTGTACTGCTATATATTTATATATATATATATATATATAAGGTGAGGTCTATGGTTGATGGAAGTGCTGGGTTTTGTGAGGATGGGCAAGTACAAGAAGAGGCAGTGATGCCTGGTGCTATGACAAGAAGTAACTCGGCTGCAATGATGTGGTTACCTCCACCAAATGGGTATGTTAAGATCAATTTTGAAGCAGCGACTAATAGCAGTCCGGCTTGTGGTGGTTTGGGCTGAGTTATTAGGGGAGATAGGAAGAATTGTTGCAGGTAGGGTATAGGAAGGTGGAATATATTAAAGACCCTAAGGTGTTGGAATCAATGTGCTTAAGAGAGGCTATGCAAGTTTGCCTCCAATTTGGGTTTCTATATGCAATATTTGAAGGGGATGCTAAAGTAATTATAGACTCTGTAAATAACATGGTTGGAGATGATCGAGATGCGAGGAAGATATTTGGGGACATTTTTTCTTTAAGAGGAAGATTTCACAATTATCAAGTTGTTTTTGTTTCTAGGAAAGTAAATTGGGCAGCTCATCTGTTGCTAGGAAGGTCCTAATTGATGATTCTTTCATTAATAATCCTTTAGATCTTAGGGACTGGCTTCAAAGTATGATTATTATAAGCAGTCCTTATACGTAATTGATTTTATTAATAGAGGTTTTCTATCTTTGTTAAAAAAAAAAAAAAACATGCAAGTTAAGGGTGTTTTATTAATTAGGTATAGTCTGATTAATTTTCTCATCCATTTTATAAAAATGTGAGAAGTGAGTGAAAAATATTAAAGGTGAGGACTATCCCCTTGTTATATAGCCTACAATATTATTTCAGTCAAATGAACTTCCAATTAAAAAAAAAAAAAAGTTAAAAGCTATAACAATATTTTCTTCAAACTTTCAAACTACTCTACTTATTAACAATAACGCCATAACAATTGAGTTAAAGTTAAAAATAAGAAAGTTACTATAAGATCAATTGAAAATATAAAGAAAATAACATGCATATTTTTATTAATTTCTACCACATCATATCATCAATTAAATGATACTATGAGAGAGAACAAATAGATGGCTTAGGTAAAATTGACTTGCATAATTACTTAATTATAAACTTTAAAACCGTAATAAGTACTTTAGTCTTACACTCAAATTAATAAAAGGATTGAAATCAATCCAAAGTCTTTGCTGATTATTGTAATTAAGTTAAACTATAAAATCAAAATCCAATCTAGCTACTAATACTATATGACTGTATTATTATAATTAATTGTCATGGTCATATAGGACTAGATTTAGATCAATCCTTGCAAGACTGCTGCATTCACTTAGCAGGGGTCATTTCGAAGCAGGAAGTCCAAGAAATCCTCGCCACACTCCTGCATCAAATCAAATTAGTTTTAAAAAAATCCTAATGAAGCATCTTAATTAATTATATTCCATTAAAAAAAATGAAATTAGATATATCTACATGCCATGATTCTCCGATGATGCAGCTTTGTCATCAATGTGCATGCCATTGATCTCAGACACTAGAGGCTCCCCATTATTATGGCTACACATAAATTCAACAAGAAATGGTTAATGAGAAGATTGTGAAGCCAATGTGTTTCCTAGTACATTTAATCATTATTTTTAATATTAAGTATCAATTATATCCAATATTTATTGCAGTGAGAAAAATCAAATTATCATATATGCATTATTAATTTTTGTTAAATAGCCTGCTCAACGCTTGGAAAATAGTTAACCAATGAATTAACTTTGCCACCAAAGTTGGGGTTCACCATATCTTCCCTCGCACGAAGCTGCAGAAAATGCAAATTATAGGAACTAACCAGACTAGTAAGTAGAAATTATATCTTAGGGATTTTTTCAAAAATATCAAAAAAATAAAAATTATTTCATTTTTATTATTAAAAAAGAAAATTCAAAAATACTACATATCTAAAATTATTTTTTCAAAAATACTACATATCTAAAAATATTTTTTTTAAAATACGATATATATCAAACATATACTAAAAATATACTAAACATATATAAAATATATACTAAAAAATAATAAAAAAACAACCGTAAAATTAAAAAAAAAAATAAAAAAATAATACGTTTATGTAATATTTTCTTATATCTATTCACAAAGGCGTAGCATCTTTAAGGCCCAAGGGGCCTAGGCACCTGCCAATTTTTTTTTAATCCTATATATATTTATATTTATATTTCTAAAATTTATCATCTCATTTAGATTTATTTACACCAAAAAGTGAGTAAGTTGTATCTAAAATAGGTTTTATATGATACATTGTACACTCATTAACAAAATAATGTATTAATAAAAAATTTTCGAATCGTAATAAATTATGTAAATAGATATTTCAAATTTATTTATTTTCAATATGAAAATATCATTTTTCTTGTAAAAATCTCTCAATTATTTGTACTGTCAAAATGAGCTTTTACCTTTATATATTTAAGCCCAAAAAAAAGAAAAGACAATTAATAATAAAAATTATTACTAGCCGATATAAGTAAAAAAAAAAAAAAATTAATTTTCTTTATATATATTTATTATATATGATAAAACACAATATTTTTTTTTTAGTTTTTCTTAATAAGTGTCCTAAATAATTTTTTTCATATTTATCCTTTTAATTTTTTATTTTTACCCTTCTAATTAAAATTTTTATAGCAACCCTCTAATTTTTTAATTTTACACTTATAATTTTAAATTTTTTTATATTTGTCCTCCAAAATTTTTATTTTTTTCATATTTTCCTTAACTTTTTATTTTGACCTCTCTATCTTTAAAATTTTTTATAATTAGACTTTAATATTTATATATAGCATTATAAAAAAAATGATGCTGTAGATTTTCACCCTTATTTACTTAAAATTCTGGATCCGCCATATATATATATATATATATATACATTCAGGAGTTCATTTACACCATTATATATGGGATGCAAGGGAAGTTAACGTCCAGTGGGACGTACCTTTCCGGGATTCGCTGCTATACATAAATATATATCAAGAGCCAAAATTAACCAACATATATAATTTACAAAATTGATTAATGAATAATATGGAGCATATATATATATATATATATTGTTGATTGTTAGAAATGTTATTCAAGATAGGAGAATATTATCAATCATCAGATTGAAGGAAAAGTCATTGTCTCTTCTTCCAACATTTCCAAGACCAATACCAGTATCATGAGTTTGTGGTTGCTGAGATGATACTAGTGGTGGTGGCAGCATTGATGTATTTTCTTGATTATTAGCAATATCACATAGTAAAAGTTTTTTAAGAGTCTGTTAATTTTAAATAAATATCAGACTAATAGGTATTAAAATTTGTTGATTCAAAATAATACTAAAAATTAAAAGAATAACTTTCATATAAAAATATTATTTTAATTCAAATCAAAAACTTTTCAACCCTAAAATTTACATAACTATATATAAGAAATAATTTTCAGAAAATTTAGAATCTAATATAGTAATTTATTCTCAAAGGAAACAAATCACCAATTTTACATAAATAAGAAAATAAATCAAAACCAACTTAAATAGAGAAATATAATACTTTAAATAACACCTAAAAATAAGTTTCATATTAAAAGTAATTAAGAAAAATAAAAATATAAAAAATATACAAATACAAATATGAAAAACATATTGTTGATATCCATCATTCTTTCTTAAATAGAGAAAATTCAATTTGGAATTTATAGCAATATTATCATTAAAAGAAATTTTAGAAAAAAGAATTATATATTGAATATATATATTCATAAAATATTCATCAACAGTATGAAACTTTTTAATTTTTTTTATAATTCTCATCCAATATGAAACTTTCTAATTTTTCTTATGATTTTCATTCAATCTGTCTAATAATTTTCAATATAAGTATCGAATAATTTTTTTTTATGAATTGAGAATCAAATACGATAAAAAGATTAATTGAGAATGAATTTTCATAATAATATTTTTCATTATTATAAATTAGTGTTGTGATTTGTTGCAAGTCCCAAATAATATTATGATTATCAATAGATGATGAAATTATCGTTATAGATAATAATATTATTTCATCAGGATAATCATCAAATATTAGAGGTAAATATTAATTGACATTTGACATTATTTTTAAGGCATGAAAATTAAATATTTAATTTTTTAAAAACTTAATCATCCGCTGGGTTAACTGTTTCATTATTTGTATCATACATTTCTCCATATGGTTCTTGATACGTTGAACCATCTGAGTTGTTATATCACGGTAATAAATCTCCTATATAGGTAGAGTTTGGTATTCTCTCATTGATGATATGATTTTCTAGAAACGAGCGTAAACTCTGATACCAACTGACGTAGCGGAAACCTTCTAAAAATCTGCTGATTATAAATGAATATCAAATTAATAGGAATCAAAATTCGTTGATTAAAGAAAATACTGAAAATTATTTCTTTCAATTTTCACACAAAAAAATATTATTTTAATTCAAATTAAAAAAATTTCAACCTTAAGATTTATATAATTATATATAGAAAATAACTTTCAAAAAATTTTAGAACCTAATATGGTAATTTATTGTCAAAAGGAAACAAATCACCAGATTTACATAAATAGAGAAACAAATTAAAATTAATTTAAATATAGAAACAAATTAAAATTAATATAATATTTTAAATAGTGTCTAAAAATAAGTTTTATATCAACAATAATTAAGAAAAATAAAAATATTTAAAATATATAAATACAAATATAAAAAATATTAAATCTTATTCATCTCCATCACAATAGTAGTGAATATTGGTGAAAAAATGGGTTTTCATTCCCAAACACAGCAGAAGAAGAAGACGCTCCTTGAGAACCCAAATAACCAAATATCCCATTTTCAGTCGAAGTGGATGCATTGTTGCTGCTACTGGAACTAGTTGATGATAACAGGTAGTTTCTAGTACTGAATCGCACTTGTCCTGATCCAATTAGCTCTCCATCGCTATTCAACCGGATCCCAACATGATTACTGTTGGGATTCATAGAAGGATAGGAAGTTGAAGCATAATTGGAAGAGCCAGACCTAAATTTGAAAGGGTTTTCATTGTTGTAAAGATTTGGATTGATTGGAGATGTTGTTGTTGTAGAAGTAGTGAATGGATTTGTAGCATTATTGGTAAGACTAAAAGTAGTGATGAAAGAGCGATTTGTATGATAAAAAGGATATGATGGATTGCTAAACATTGATCGCTGGAAATTTTTAGTACCTGTAGAATTATTATTAGCAAATAATAAAGAAGATTGACCACAGCGGAATGGGTGAGATGCAGAGTTGTTGCTTGAAGCTTCTTGATGATTAGGAAAACGAAAGGTGGATGTAGAATTATTATTATTAAGACCAAAGAAGTTGTTGGGTCCTCCACTGCCAGGATGAAATGTTGGTTTCAAGAATTGTTGAAGTCAGGTAAGTGAGAGTAATCTTGATGGGCATATTTCCCAAAGATGGAGGAGGAGCCGCAGAAATGGTCTGATGCAATGATGACCTATAAGCCCTTTCTGATAGCTGTGATGACCAAAGGCCTCTCTCTGCCACCTTTTTTCAGGAACATCCCGTATTTCTGCCAAATTCACATACATTTATTTTTCACTCATCAGGTTCTATATATTATTATTTATTACTTTTTTAAGCTAAGAAAAAAAAATGAGTTAGCTACTTTATCATGTATAGTCTAGGTTCATGGCATGAGAGGTAGGAGTACCCGAGTTTCTCCAGCCAGTAATCAAAGGTATTTTTCCTTGGGTGCTCGTCGCTGAGTTAGGCTTTGCATTGTCTAGTGTAGTACCCTATCTCTCATGACTCTAACGATTAACTTACTAATGTATATTTTATAAATAAATAAAAAAATAATAAATATTTTATAAATAAAATATTTTCTATGAAATTTTATAAAACTATTAGTAATTAGTATAAAATATTTTCTATGAAATTTTATAAAACTATTAGTAATTACTTATTAATTACAGCTAACTTTCATTTTTATTTAGGGAAGAAAAATTGATATATTGGTGGATTCCTTTATATATTAATGCAGTACATTAGTCGGTATTTTTAGCTAGGACTGGCAATATTAAACACGACACGATAATACGATATGAATTCAATATGAAATTAACAGGTTTAAATTAAAAGTTATTGTGTTAGTGTTAATATAAAAATAATCATATCCTATTCATATTAACTTGCTAACTCAAAAATAACACGCTTAACCCGTTAATATGCATGTATGATGTTGTGTTAATATATTTAATTAAATATATTTATGATTTATAAAATATTTATATATAAATATTATTTCTAATATTCTTTATAAATTTATATTTAATTATATTTCATGTAATAATATAAATTATAGGGATTAATCTAGTAAATTTGATAATTTTTAAATATTAAAATAAAAATTAATTAATTTAAAATTTTATATATGTTATTCGTGTCGTATCGTGTTACCTATTAATTAAGTAGATCGTGTTTTTATTTAAATTTTTAATACGATAAATTAATTATATCGTGTTTATATTAATTCTTATCGTGTCATTAGTATATGTTAATACGATTCGAACATGATCCATTAATACAAATTATCACTCACATGATCCATTAGTATAAATTGTCACTCCTAATTTTAACATTGAGAGAAAAAGGAAAGCAAACAAGATTGCTCATTCAAGAGATAAACTACCACTAGCGTATGACTACGAAAGCACTATTTAATCTTTCTAATTGTATATTTACCTTGTGTATTCTTTCCTACGATTACTACCTCCTTTGATGACAATTCATATGATAAAAGTCACACCCTAAATAACTTCAATGTGGTGTAATTTACTAAATATTTTGTGCAGTGATTATCAACTAATCTGCATTCTTAGTGTACCTAACTTTTTATACATCAAATTAATCGCAAATAAATATTTTAAAATTTTATTACAAATATACCTATTATTTTATTTAATGTAAAGTTATTAATACCCTCATAATATTATTAATACCCTCATAATACATAACACATAATACATAACACGTAAATATAATTTTCACGTTAGATTTAGAGTAATCAAGTTTTTTCTTATTTATATATATTTAATATTTTTATTCAAAATAAATCTAAATTTTAAAGAGTATTTTTTAAGAATAAAAAAGGTTTAAGCTTAAAAAAAAGTAAAAAAGAAAAGAAAAGAAAAAATCAGTGACTATCCTATCTCTACAGATAATACAACTGTTACAAAAGTAAAGCTGGTTACATGCATGATAAGTTGTTTGAACTTCTAGTAACTTTGTAAACCCTAACAAACCAGAAAGAACACAAGCATGTAGTATACAAATAAGAATTAATAGGAAACTTTGCATATACATATATATAGAATTAATAGGAAACTTTGCATATACATATATATAGAATTAATTATTATTAACCTATAAATTTAAACCTGTAAATGACTAGCCACATTTTCCCTAATTAGCCCAGGCACGCACATGAATTCAAGAATTCTCTTGGGAACGGCCTTTACAATAAGAATTCAATCAACATATAAATTAATTAAGAAAATTCACCACAAATAACAATAATCTGTAACTAAAGATGAACAACTGGCGATTACTTACTGCCCAAAAACCTATATGGTTTATAGCCTACAAGAAGCGATTATGAAGTGAATTAGTCCAAACCACCTTAGCCTTCTTGGCTGCGGAAAGGAGCATCTCCTTTATCAGCTTGCTCTTCTCTTTCTCTTTTTTTACCATTTTTTCGTTTCTGAGAGTTGTCTTCGTTCACTAACGAAGAATTCGCGTCCTCACAAGTAATTTTCTCATTTGATAATAACGTTTCCACTTCTTCATTGCTTCCCATTTCCAATTGTTAACAATTGTTTTTCCTTTCTTAGAAACCATTAGCGTGCTCAAGAACGTTGTTAAGATCTTGTTAATTCACTGGTTTCACCATGTAAAAAACTGCTCCACTCTCTAAACACTTTTTAATTACACTTTTGTTTACCATCTGCTGACATTACTACATCAACCACAAAAATTAGTATGTAAAAATTAAAATATATGCTATATTTATATATGGTATAACATTTATAATTAATAATTAATGGTGACTTAATCAACTTACAAATAACAGGAATTTTGAATTCTTCATTTACTTGTTTTTGTAGTTGCAAACCATTCATTCCAGGCATATGAAGATCAGTGACAACCAAGTCAAATTCTCCATGTTTGACTCGAAGTGTTTTTAAAGCGTTTAATGGATTTTAATAGTCACAACTGAAAGTTCTATCATATGATCTGCTAATTTACAAAGTAATGTTTAATTAATAAGACGTGTTTAAAGTGATAAGACATATTTATATTTCATGGTGATATATGGGAATCGATCCGTGGAGAATGCACACAATAAAAGAAGACAATCACGAATTTCAGGATAAAATTTAGCCCTATCAAATATAAAACATAGATAAATATATATGTGATTAAACAAAAAAAATTTTACACAAGTAACATTTAGTTAGCCATTAGTGATAAGAAATAATTCATAAATAAAAAATGTTGAAATGCAATTCATTGTAAGCACATCATATTCCCTTTAATATTCTAAATATAAAACCATATAATTTTACAGAATATGATTTTTTTCCCTTTTAATTAAAAAGGCTAAAACTTATATCCAAGAACCATAAAACTAACAAATAAAGTTCACAAGTTTAACTTTTGATTTTTTTTGTTTTGTTATTGAATGATCTATTAGTTATATATAAAAGGGGAAAACATAATTTGTATTGTAATATATATACACACACACTATCTTAAGCTTGTTTTATATGACCTAGTTGCCCAAATTTGTTAATGAATTAAATGAAATTGGCCTTTGCTTTTAGTAAACTGAGAATCTAGGCCTCTCTGATCTGCTTTGAGTTTTAGCCCAAAAAAATAAAGAAATAGTAAAAAGTCTTCCAAGCATTAATGAAAAGAAATATTATATAAATATACTTTTTTTATTTTTTTTTTAACTTTAAGATTTTTTTTTACTGTATTTAATATATATGTAATATATTTTTGGTATATTTCATATTTTTGAAAAAATAGATATATAATATTTTAAAAAAAAAAATTTAACAGTAAAAATAAAATATATTTTATTTTTAATGAAAAGCAAAATGCGTACAGCCCAGAATCTGAAGCTCTTCTTTCACCGTTTTAGACCAATTTCAATGCATTTAGAGTTGTTGGGTTGGCCCAATTATATTCCTTTTTATTTTTTTTAAATAATAATATATTCTGATTGAAGTTTCAATTTTCCAATTAACTAAAAATAGCCTAATCAACAATGTATACTTAGATTTAATTTGGAGAGATAAATATTTGATTTAAATAAAAAAAATATTAAAAATACGATCATTATCTTTTCTATTATAAGATTAACTTCACTGCCATTTACGTTGTTGTGTTACTTATATTGTATTAGCACAAGATGTTTATAAATTAAGGAAGATTCTTATGATTCAGTTAATATGCCAGAAAAATACAGGGCCACTAAAATTTAATCATGCTTCCTATTATGGCTTGGAAGGATTTTTTTTTATTTTTTTTATTTAGCTTTGTCGCAACAGTTTTGTTTATTTTTTATTTTGCTCATTAAAAATTTAAATTTGCAATCTCATAAAAAATGATTTCAATATAATTAAATCGAAAAATTTATGAGTTAAGAATTATTTTTAAATATTAGTTAATCAAATGATTAATGATGAAATTGGTGATTAACAAGCCCTATAAATTAATTAATATGAAAAAGAACGACGTCGTTTAGCGTCTATTTTAAATTAGGAATTAGTATGTATATATATGTACGTATATAAAGCTCCTTAGAGTGTTTGTATTATAAAGCTCCTTTAATCTGCAGATATAATTGCTACAACAGGACAGCAACGAAAGTATCTCTAACCAAGCTCTTAAAAAGACAATAAATAAAAGGATTATTTGCAAAAAATTCTCTAATTTTAATGAATATTACAACTTTTAGCATGAATTTTAAATTTTGATAAACTGAATCACTTTTTCAAAAATTTTGACAATAATTTTCTTTTTTTAATTATCGATCATATTTCAATGTAGCAAAAATATAGATAAATAATATTACGTCAAATCTAAATGATGAAAATTTGATCTAAAATCAAATTTATGCAAAATTAATTAAAATTGAAATAATGTAATCCAATTTATCAAACTTTGTTTTGTAATTAATCCTAAATAAAACCATTTATAGTCATCTGTAGAAGATGGCCTCTGATCTGATATTAGTGCATATATTACACCATTCATATGCCCCTTACCAATTACTCCCTTGCTCCTGTTCACTGCTTTGCTCCGTTTCAGAGACCATGCCAGGCACTAATAAACAAATCAATTTAAATTAATTAGCTGCTTATCTATATATTCTCCAGTTCTTGTTTTTCTCTTTTTATGTTCTTTGGATCTAAAACATAATATAATAAAAACAGCAAGATGGATATCAAACTGAATGTAAGTTAATCCAAATCAATCTAAGAAATAAAATTTGTTGACTGATGCTCTCTTAAAGAGACATATGAGAATTGGGGACCGGACAATGATTGAAAGAAACCCTCGAGCAGTTAGCAGAAAACCGTAGAAAAACATAACCATAAATTAAGAACCAAGGACCATCAACACTTCTGGTTCTGATTAATAAGAATTTGGGCCAATATTTTCAGAAGCTACCGTGGAACAGGACAACCCAGCCACAAATAATTGAATGAAAAGTCTAGAAAAATAACAAATAGAACGACTTCATCGATCCATTATATAACAAGAGTGGCAAGTAGGGTTGTATAAAAATTAATTAAATTGATAATATTAATTTAATTTAAATTAAAAAATTATGGTTTATAATTTTTTTTTATGGTTGGTACAATTTTAAAATTTTTATAAACTTAATTTTTAAATTGATTATAATTTAAGAAAATAAAAATTTAATTAAACTGAATTGAATCTAAAATTACATCATTTTTTAGTTATATATTTTAATATTTTTTAAAATTGCATTAATTAAAAAGTTGTAGTGTTATTGAAGAGTTTTTTTTTTTTTTAAAATACTCTAATTAATAAATTTCTAATTTATTAAAGGTAAAAAATATTTTCAGACCCTAATACTTCTATGTTTTCAGCAATTGAATTTTCATAGTTTACTTTTTATAGATTAAATTTTTTAATTTTTATAATAATTTTATTATTATAATGCTGAAAAATTTTAAGTATATAATTTTTTTTATAATATTAATAAGATTGATTGTCAATATAATTTTATTTTAATGTTTATTAAATTTTATAATATCTTTAATTTTTATTTTATTTATTATTTTTATCAGACTATGCAAACCTAATTCAAATAATTTTGGGTTTGATTTTTTTTTTTTTTTTTGTTATTATTTGATTTAATTAAGAATTAAAATATATAAAATTGATTTGATTAAAAATATTTACTTTAAATTGGTTAAACCAAATCATAAATACCCCTAATCACACGTATGACGTCTATTTATGAACACCAACAAACAAAACAAAATAGATTTTGGAAATTAGAGTAGTAAGTTCTTACTTTTTTTAAAAGAAAAACCAGTTAAGTTACAGCTAATCAACTAGACACAAAGTTTTGCGCCTAATACGTGTGCGCACTGTAACCTCTTATCTCTACTATCACATCATAACCATTTTTACTTAACTCAGCTGTATAGAAGAAGTCCACGAATTCCCCACGCTTTTCCCTTTTTTTTACTTGTATAAATAAAACTCCCCTTTAGGCCAACTTCTATAATTACATATAAACAAATATGTTTAAAGAAAAGGAAAATCAAACTGCTCAGTATATATGATTTATTCGCTTTATATCTTTTTATTATATGGCCAGTTCAAATGCTAATGCTAGTACTCCTGCTGCGCCGCCCCAAGGAGACCAACCACCACCAACGCCAAACTTATTGTTTACACAACAACTCATCCCTGACCCTGTTGTAGTGCCAGAAGACCAATCGCCACGCTCCACATCATCCAACCCATCACCGAGACCTATTCGATCTCCCTCTAGCGGAAGGCATCCAAAATATAGGGGAATTCGAAGTCGGAGCGGGAAATGGGTATCTGAGATCCGGGAGCCACGCAAGACTACGCGTATATGGTTGGGTACATATCCTACTCCTGAAATGGCAGCTGCAGCCTACGACGTTGCTGCTTTAGCCCTTAAAGGCCCCGATACGGCGCTTAACTTTCCCGAATCTATATTGTCTTACCCAATACCAGCATCAATGTCAGCCAGCGACATACGGGCGGCTGCTGCTAGTGCAGCGACGGACAGACAGGCCAAGCCAGAAAGCGGGTCAAATCCGGATTCGGGTCGGAGTGAAGTAGTAGTAGAAGAGAAGTCGTTGTCATGTAGTAGCTGCGTTGAGTCAGGTCAAGAGTTTATCGACGAAGAAGAGATTCTAAATTTTCCAAATTTGTTGGTGAATATGGCAGAAGGAATGCTGGTGAGTCCACCCAGGATAAATACGCCGTCGTCTGATGATTCAGCAGGGAATTCAGATGCAGAAGGGCTATGGTCTTACCAGTGAAATGAGGTAATGTATTGGGTTTTAATTAGATTTTGGGCTAATAATCGATATATTTGTAATGTAAAATTGGGAAAAAGGGGTGAGAGAGGTAGGGTACGTCTCTTTCATGTTTGTTTTTGGATATGGGTAAAAGGTGAAAATAAAAAGACTTTGACAGGAGACTATCACTTTCCTGTGTCATTCTCGATGAGTTATGATATTTTATGAGTACGAGAGTCTCTCATCCTCACAATTGTTTCACTTTTACCCCTGTTTTCTGAGTCTCACAACTCTCAAAACATTTGGTTAACTAGATACAAAAGCTTATACTCCGCTCTCTATCTCTCTCAATCTGGAGTCTGGAGACAATGTTGTATAATTAGCTTTTAAATCACACGAGGGTTGCACAAACAAGACAATGGTGCTAATAGTGGTTTGTTGATGCTTGGGGGTTCAATTATGATATCATCACTGCTCCCCAATTCAATAATAATGTTAATAATACAAACTCACAGTAGGTACCTGCAGTCAGGGATTCCGATTAATCTGACGGTGTAGACATGCCTTTCTTAATTTAGATAAAGTTTTAAATTTGTGCTTTTAGGATAATATTTGGTATTGAGTTGATCTTAAGCAGACACTGCTAATTAATACATAGTACGCAGCAGCAATGGTGAGCCTGCAATATTTTAACAATGGTGCATATACAATAATTATAAAAGGGTTATATTTGTGGCATTAGATTAATTTTATGTTGAAGCTTCTAAAATTATCAAAATCATATGTACCTCAAGAAGCAGATATTATTTATGTAGTAAAGGTAAGAAAGTGAGAGAGATATTACTTGATCTCTATCAACCTCTAGATTTATTTTTCACTTTTGAACTGATGTGCGTTTCTTTGCTGTGTTTTGGTCCTGTAAAGTTTATCCAATGGATTATATGTCCCATGCGCTGTAATATTCTTGCTAACTCTTCTGTGTATTCTAAAATTCCTTTGCCCAATAACATCTACAATGGAAAACAACTTGCTAATGTCTTGCTACTTGCATGACCATAATTAGTGAAATTTTCAAACAACTTGCAGCAAATTCCTTTTATTTGGAAACTCATTTTATGAAAATTCAATTTTATCAATTTTTATGTTTGAAAGAAATAAATGATTTTAAAATAAATAAAAATTTATGTCATGGTACATAAATTTTAACTTAATTAATGCTTAATTTATAATGAAATTATACAAATATAAATCTAAACTTTTAAAATTTCAATATTATTAGTTATTGTTAAATAAATAAGTTAATTAAGAAAATAAAATAAATTGAATATTTCTTTTTTTACAAAATATTTGGAATTATTCTTACAAAATAATTATTGATATAAATATATAATTAAATTCAATTGAATTTTTTCTAATTAGTTTTTCCAAATGTAGCCAGTGTAATAATTATTAAGTTGATTTAGATTTTTTTTATTTTATGGCTAAAATGAATTTACTAATTAGAAAACTGAACATCAGAATGATGTCTCAAGGGCATATAATGGTTAAGCATTAATCCAGCATAATAATTATTGAGTTGGTTTAGATTAATTACAAGTGAATGCTATATATAATTAACATCTAAATTGACACATAAAAGAAACAAAGCAGATCATTTGTGAATAAAGGATTAAAGTTAAATCTGCGTTTTTCTGATAATCCATATATAAACGATGCATCAAATTCTGCTGTTACTTACTTGCAGTTTGAGAAATAAGAAAAATTAGCCCTATAATTATCTGGATGATTATTCTAATTCCATTATTTATGTGAATTAGCAATGCCTCCACCCCAATTTAAAAACTTTAATTGATCATACACATATGTAATGTAAGCAGAAATACAATAATGACCATGGTAAAAAATGCACTTGTGGTTATATAATTTAATTTGAATAACCATAAGATAGCCAGAGAAAGAGGCTTCCAGATAGATTTAATTGAAAATTAATGAAAAATGATAAAATATAAAAAATCGGCTAGAAGTCGGCAAAGGAATTACCGACATTAATTTATGTAAATTATTCAAAGTGGGCTGAAACAATTCAAATCTTTCAATTGTTTAAATAAGATATTGATGATCAAGGAATTACCGACATTAATTTATTAGTGGCGGCAATCAGCCAAATAAAACTTTATTCGTGGCTCTGCATGATATTAAAGTTTATAATGTAATTATTTTAGTTTTTCCCTTATTTTTTATATAGGGTCAAATAAAAAATATATATATTAAATTAATTTTTACGAAAATTTTGTCACATGGCATGCTAATGCTAAACAATCCATGTTAAACATGAATGGATGATCATGAAAATAATCTGCTGTGCAACTGACCTGAGGGGACAAACAAATTAATATATATAATTCTGGTTTTTCATAATAAGTCTAGTCCGGTCTTAGTCAATGTAATTATATCTTCAATGGTCGACATATTTATGGTCCAAAACCTAGAGATATAGAGTGTATGTGTAGGTTAATTTCAAGGCCGAGATTTCCAAAGAAATCAAGAATAGACCTACACAACTTTATTCAGTCCACACTACTATATTTATCTACCAATTTCCAATGTGAACCAACATTGATGATTGATCAGAGATTCAGATTTGTATGTGGGCCAAGAAATTGCACATATATGAAAATCAAGGGACACAGAGATAATTATCAGACTTTGTATGTGGACAGAGAGAAATTGCTAGAGAGTTTGTTGATATCACAAGTTTAAAGATTAGAAAAATAAATATTAATATATAATTTTACCATATTAATTTGATTTAAATTTTTATAATTAAAATGGTACAATTAAAAATATTACTCTCTAAATTATTTAAATTACCACTCTAATTGATAGTTTTTTATATTTTGCTCTTCAAAGTTATTTTATCTTTTATTTCTTAGATTAGAAATGCTATTGAGTTTAAATTAGTGATCTCTCAATTATATAAATGATTCAAATATTGAGCCAAAAGATTTTTTTACTTGTACAAATATGCTAGTATGATAGAATCTTATACATCAACGGGAGATAATCGTGCAATTATCTGATAAATTAACCAATGGTTGATGCTGCTTGAATGATGGAGTGATTTATGGAGGCTGTTACTGATTTTCTCCTAATGATTAGATTCTTCTTCTCAATATATACGAGCATGATTGAAGGATAATTTTTTTTTTTTTTCTAATAAGATTACCTAACAGAGAAGAAGAACTATAAAATATAGATAAAGAGGTTATATATGTTTTGGGGGCAATTATGGACCAATTTTTACATAACGAATTAATTTTACTTTCCCAATCAAAATAAAAGTAGGTCAGTCATTCGAAAATGGAACTTAATTTATTTATAATTCATTTGAATGATAAGAATTTATATTTTTTATTTAGTTATTAAAATTAGATGAATTTGGATTTGATTTAAATTTTTAATAAAATTTAACACTTTAAAAATTTAATATTTCAAAATATTTTTTTTTACTTATTTATTTCAACTATCTTCATTTTTAACCTAAATTTTCTATTTTTTTTTTAATTCAAAATATAAAATTTCTTATACTCTTCGAGTAAATAATTTATAAATTTATAAATTTCATATCATAGATTTGAAATATGAAATTTAAAATTCAAATTTATACATCCAAATGCAATATTAGTAAATTCAAATTTTGGCTTGAATCACCAATTAAATTAACTTTTGTAGATTCAAGCCAAGATTGAAACCTTGAATAAACACATTAACTGACTAATTGATTTACCCTCAAAATTTAAATGTTCATATTTTTGGTTTACAAGGAAGTAAGGAACTGTAAAGTGGTATGAAAATTAAATGTTGTTTCAAACATTAAATTTCCTTAGTTATAAAACAAAAGCTACTCAAATGCGACTTATAATAAATTAAACCTCCAAATTGGAATAATTGCTAAATAATTAAAATAAGTGGAAATAATAAAAGTGTCATACCATTTTAGAGAGTAATTATTTTAAGTTTGTTGTATGGAATAATTTTTGTAAAAGATAATGGATAATGAACAAACTTAACTCAGTTAATTAAGAAAAAAAAATTTATGTGAACTGAGTAATTAGAAAATGTAATTTTCTAATGAATATTTTTAAAAATATATTTTTTAATCTCTAAAATTTCATTTAGAGTAATTTTTAAAACCGTGTGGTTTATAAAATTTTAATTATTAAAAATAATTATATAATAATATTTAATTTGGACTGAGATTGAATTTTAAAATGACTCTAGTTATACTAGATGAATAATTATATCACAAAGTGGAAAAATGGATAATTACAGCATTACGATAGGAAGTGGTTCAACATGAAAAATGAAAACATATTGGCAAAAGAAAGGGACAAAAAGAGCAAAAAGGAGATCACATGTTTTTGTACAAATGTAACAACAAAACTGCAAATATACAAAGTAGCAAAAACGATTGCAATAATAGTCCATTTCTATAAAGTAAAATGATTGTGATTCCTTTCCAAAACAGGACGATTAAAAAGAAAAAGGAGTATGGTCCATGGTCAATTGATTACTCAAAGGCATAACCTATAATTTTATCTTTATGAGCATATTAACTCTTTATAATTTTTTAAAAGTATAATTTAAACCTTAATATTAATAACAGCTGAAATCATGCCTCTTTTCTCTATAAGTTTTCATCTCTAAGTCTCATATGAACTAAAAAATAAATTAAATAAAAATTAATTATTTTATTTAATGAAAATTAAAATAAATATTACTTTTAAATAAATTATTTTTTATTTAGTTAAAATAATTAAATATAACTATTTACTTTTCTAGTATTTAATTTATTTTCTTATTTTTATATATTTAATTAAAAAATTATTTTTTATATTTAATTAAAATTAAAATAATTAAAAATAAATATTTTTCTCCTATTTTATATATATACAAGATATTTTTAGTCATTTTTTAAAAATTTAATAGAAAAATCAAAGAAAATAGATGAAATTACTAAATTTATTGACGGAATCAAAATATAAGAATTTACTGTATTTTTTTCTTTAAATACTCTCATCTTTAAAATACCGTCATCTTCTCTTTCTTTTTTTTTTTGTATATTTGATGAAAAAATATTTTTTAAAAATATTTTTTAAATATACAAAAATAATTTTATTTTATCAAATATATAAAAAATAAGAAAATAAATTAATTTAAAAAATTAAAAATAATTTATATTAATTTTAAATTAAAATATATTAAAAATAAAAAATAAAAAATTATATATGAATATTTCATATAAAAAATTATTCATATATATATATATATTCTAATTCTAATTATTAAATGAAAAATCAAGAAAAAAAAAAAGAGAGAATATGATAGTATTTTAGTCATCATAGTATTTAAATAAAAAAAAATAATTAGTCCTTATATTTTAATTTCATCAATAAAATTAGTCATTCTATTTACTTTTTTTGATTTTTCTATTAAATTTTAATAAAATGACTAAAAGTGCCTTTTATATAAAAGAGAAAATCATCTATTTTTTATTATTTTAATTTTAATTAAATATAAAAAATAATTTTTTAATTAGATATATAAAAATAAGAAAATAAATTAAATAATAAAAAAAGTAATTTTAATTTTTTTAAAAATATTTACTTTCATTTTAGAAAAGTAAATAGTTAAATAAAATTAATTATTTTAATTAAATAAAAAGCAATTTTAATTAAAAGTAATATTTATTTTAATTTTCATTAAATAAAATAATTAATTTTTATTTAATTATTAATTTATTTTTTATATTTAATTTAAAAATTATTTTCTATTTATATAAAATTTTAAAAACTAAATTATAATTTGTCAATTACTTTTTAATCCATATAGAATTTAAGAACGGAAGCCAACAAAGAAGAGTGCAGTTTTAACTTTTATTAACATTAGGATTTAAATTATATTTCGAAATATATCAAAAATTGATATTCTTTTATGAGTAAATATGAGAGATAAAATTATACATTATCTTATTATTCATTTGCCTTTGGTACTTGTGTGTTTTGGGAAAAAAAATAGAATTTTAATATAAATTTAGAAAAATTAATATTAAAAATTAATTATTAATATTAAAGTTAATTTTATAATTAAGTTCATAATATATATATTTTTAATTAATATGAAGTTTTCACTAGTCTTCATTACTCTAATATTCTTGTTATATGGCAATTAAATAATTTTTTTCTCTAGCCTAGTTGTCACTTAATAAATGAATAGTGGCTTAAATAAGTCAGAGTTATTCTTTTACAAGCCCATGAGTCTATATGAATATTATTAATTTATTCATATTTTGAGTTGAAAATCGATTACTGCTTTAATAACATAAATCATTTTAATATAAATTTAAGAATAATAATTTTAAAAATTAATTGTTAAAATTAGAGAGTTTATTTCTATATTAAATTAATTAATTTTTTATTTTTAATCTTTATTTATATTCTGACATAAGCAAATACAGCCACCAACCCCACAGATATTTTTAAAGATATCTTTTCTTTTGTTTTGCCTAAGTAATTGGATAGGTTCAATTAACTTCTTCTAATTTGGATCACTGTTCTAAATGCGGCTAATTATATGAGAAAAGTTTGACTAATTTTAATTTATATATATTTAGTCTTCAAGTTGGTCCAGTCCAAAAATTATTTTGCTTATAAAAAAGAAATTGACGAGACTGAAGAGTGGGATTTTTAATTCTGAGTCTCTTATCCATCGCTTTGATTAGAGAGTTTTGAATTATTAAAAAAAAAATTATTTAATATTGTTTAACTCATAATATAATTTGTGCTCTTAGATGTAAAAATAAAAAATAAAAAAAAATCAATGGATTGGAGAAAAGTTATTTAACTATATATATATTTTAAATAGATTAATGTAATGGTATTCAACTAAAACATGTATGCATATCATTTAATAATAAATATTATAAATATATAGTAATTTTTTATCATTTTTAAAATCACCATCTAAAATAAATAAATAAAATCATAAAAAATAATATGAATTTTAACTTTTACACATCCCTATTTATGCATCTCATTTTGCTTCATTGTCATTAACTCCTATTGAATTGCAAGTTTTACAATTTATTAAGAGGGTGTTTGGATAAAAACTAGCATTTTGTTAAAATAATCAGTCTTATTAAAAACGAGCGTTAATCATAAATCTCCTCCTCCAACTTTTAAAATTTACGTTAAATACTAAAAATAATCTAGTTTCCTCTTTTTATCCAAACACTTCAAAAACCACAAAATTCTTTAATCTCCTCCTAAAACACTTCCTATCCAAACACTCTCTAAATAATAACTTTTATTAAAATTCAAAGAATATTCTATTTGTGAATTAAATAAATAATTTTATATTTTCTCTCAATTGATAATAAGATTAAAAAAAAAAGACAGAGATATCCTTTGAATTTTTTTTATTGAATCTATTATGTCCTTATATTTTTTGACGGTGTAATTAAGTATTGTATATTTTAATTTGGTTTAAATAGGGTCAAACTCGAATAAATAATTAAATTTCATTAGTCAGCTAGGCTAAAATATTAATTTTTAAAACAAATAAAACTTCAGTTAGTTAAATTTTTGATACTCCAATTTTAAGAAACAACTTGTAATGAAGATGGTAGAATCTTGAAGGGATTTGAGAATAAAGATATATGCATAACTTAATAAGAAAAACTCACTAGGTTGATATGACTCAATTACTTCGGCATTAAATATTGTTGGATTTATGAATTGGTGAAATGAAGTTGAGTTTGAGTTTCAGTCAATTCAGTTTTTAATTCAATTCTTTTTATTGTTTTCTAATGGATGATTAATTTTAATGACTTTTGATTTTTCATTTTGACTATATAAATATGAAGTTGAATTTATAAATTTGAGTAAAATTACTCCTTTGTAAATAGTGGATGGGGAGAGAGACATTTGAAGAATCTCTATTTTGTGTGTGTAGTAGTGGTAGTGGCGAAAAAAGGGCATGAATTTTGCGTCGTTGGTGACTTAGCAAGCTGGGCTTACTACTAGTTGCTGTGGACGACAATGGCGAGACTTGAGCTAGCTATTTTGGTGCTAGCTAATGCCAGTGGTGCAATGACAAGGGTTCAATCTGGGGTAGTCTTGTTAGAGGCTATGAGCAAAAATGATGGAATAGTAGCCGCCAAGCGCCAACGAAGAAAAGAGAAGCATTGTAAATAGTTTTAAAATGAATTACAACTGAAAAAGAAAATAGTTGGAAGAACAATCAAAAGAACTTGCTCTCGAAAAATGAGAATCTTAGCAAGAACTTGCATTTTGGAAGGGCAATCAAAAGAACTTACCCTCAAAAAATGAGAATTTTAGCAAGCATCTTATGTAACTCGAAGTGAAGGAAAAGAAAGTTGAGGAATAGGGAAAATAATTGAGATTGAAAAATGAGAGGCTTGTGGAGAAATTTAAAGACTTTAAATTGAAATAGAAGAAAATTCAAGAATGGTATGAAAAAATTGAAGTTGAGAAATAATAAGATAATAGAACCAGATAAAAAAATTTGAATAAAATGATAAGCAATTTGAAAAACAGTGCAAAGAATTTAAATTATTAATAAAGTTTCGTTATTTTTTTTTATTAAAATATATTCTTAAACAGAATTTAACTCTTCGTTTAAGTATAAACCTATTTGGATTAAATTAAAATATAAAATATTTAATTGTATTACTATAAAATAAAAAGGTCTAATAGAGTCACTAACAAAAGTTGAAGAGCTTTTTTGTATTTTTGCCAAAAAGAAAAAAACTAATGAAATTGAGAGGCGTATATTTTAGTTACTGTTCAAAAGTAGCAGGCTTGAATCTTAGGTAGGAGAAAAAAATTTGGGTTTAGTTTGGACTGGACTGTGACCCAAATCTTGTCCCTATTCTATGAGGTAGAAGAATCGGCCCCTTTAAAAGGATAATAATACTGAAACGTCCCTCGGCGAATAATGAATTCACAAATTGACAAATATTTTCGTAAAAATCAGTGTCTCTATGGGGCCCAATATCCTTTGGTGGTTCACTTCAACAATTTCTGAACGCCCAAGTTGCGTTTGGATTGCTAAAGTAAAATATTAAAAGTCCCAAACACGGTATTCGTAACAACCCGCCCCATCCGTACGATTCAAATGATGTCAACTACTTTGGAAATTTATTAGATTTTTTGTTAGAAAAGGAAAATCTTTGTAGGGCCTACGGAAAGATGGTTTATTTATCGCCATAAAACGCACGTGGTCCACGCGTTTCCGTGGCTAAAACCAGTGAAGCTCGAGTGCGAGTGTGAGGCACTCAAGGCAGTTGGATTAACTGTCAACCGTGTTTTGGGAAATGTGTGACGTCACCGCCAAAAAGGTATCATTTGATTCTATGTGCCATCTCAGCTCTTCGCTCTGTTCTCCCCACTCTTCTACGTGCCTTCCTTTCAAATTACTACAATATTCACTACTCCTTTACATTTTCTACTCTAATTATTAAACCTTCAACTCAAGTATTTTCTCTATGCCTCTTGCTTTTACTATCCAGTTAAAAATTAATGATTTTATTTGATGCTTCACTTAATTAAATGCTTACATTACAAAGTTTTGACAATTCATGAAAAAAATAAAATAAAATTTCATAATTTAGTTTTAAAATTAAAATCTTATTAATCAAATTGGAGGTAATTTTTTTTCACCTTTTTTCTTTTAATAAATAATTTAAAAAATTTACAATAAGGTTATTTGGTAATTAGACTTGTATTTTTATTTGTATCTCGTTAAATTATATATATATAAATTAATTTAAAAATAATATTTTATTAATAAAAAGAGTTGGATTGGATGAAATTGAATGAGTTATTTTATTTATAGGAGTGATTGAGAAAAAAAAAATTAGTAGGAGGAAAGTAAGAGTAAAAATGGGGGAGTAATTGAGCATTTGGTTTTGAAGAAACGGAAAAAACTGAATATCTCCACTGACTGAGACTGACATTTGACCCTGACAGCTAAAGCTTAATTAATTATCTGGTGGAAATAATAATTAATAATAGAAAAGAGTCAAAATCACACGTGTCAGTCTTAAAAGCCACCCATCCGTCACTTAAAAAAACAGCTGTATGGTGAAAAAAATAAAAAAAAAAATATGTGGGAAAAATAAACGATAACCTAGCTGGCGCCTTATCATACACCGTGTTCAATCGCGTCACTTTAAAAATTTTCTGAGTCCTCTTATTATAACCTTATTGTCAGATCATTTCATTTTATATATAAAAATCTAACAATTTCACATTTATTATCCACTCAAACACTTGATAGTTACAATCACTCGCTACCCATCACTTTAAATATTCTTTTTTCCCTCTCTTTAACGTACAACAATGGATGTTTTCTCTCACTTTTCTGATCCACTCCCTTTTGATTTCGATTCTTGGTCACTGGACTTGCCTCAATCTTCTCCAGTTTCTGATGGTTGGAGTGCTCCAGCTCGTGCTAATTTTTCCGATGAAGAAGTCATGTTGGCTTCTAGCTATCCTAAGAAACGGGCAGGAAGAAAGAAGTTTCGGGAGACTCGTCATCCAGTTTATCGTGGAGTTCGTAGGAGGAATTCTGGGAAATGGGTTTGTGAAGTTAGAGAACCCAATAAGAAATCAAGAATATGGTTGGGAACATTTCCCACAGCGGAAATGGCTGCTCGGGCTCATGACGTGGCGGCTCTAGCACTTAGAGGAAGGTCTGCGTGTTTGAATTTTGCTGACTCATCATGGCGGTTGCCAGTACCAGCATCCAGTGATGCTAAGGATATTCAAAAGGCGGCAGCAGAGGCGGCTAGGGCTTTCCGGCCGGTTGGGACAGAAGGGTATTCTGGGGATGAGTTAAAGCCCGAAAAAAAGAATTCGATAGAGAAAGTAGATATAGAGACAGAAGGTGTTTTTTATATGGATGAGGAGGCAGTTTTTGGAATGCCAGGACTACTGGCAAATATGGCGGAAGGGATGCTATTGCCTCCACCTCAGTGCGTTGTAGAAAGTGGAAACGATATAGAAACGGGTGCAGCTGATGTTTCACTATGGAATTTTTCTATATAATTTATAGTAATTAATTTTGCGTAAACTAAGGTAGGGTTAAAGTAGTTTATTGATGCTCCGTACTTAATATTTTTTACCAGTACGGTTAGAAATTTGAATGGTTTTAGTATAAATAGAAATGGGGCCGGAGCAGGCACAAAGGCCTTGTGCTCCCGTTTGTGTGTTTGGGAAAGATGGAATATGGAATTGGGAAAAAATATATTAGTGTTTACAGATGAGGGCATTTTATGCTAGAAGTAGCGTTAAAAGTACATTCTCAGTTTGTACTTGGCATTATCATGTATTTATGTTTTTGGTGTGTAAGTTTGGATAATGTAATGTACATATATCTTTATAAATATATTAATATTACACTTATTAGTGGGAAGAGATTGAAACTTGGAAAGGATGGGTATACCTTAGCCAAAGTATCATTAAATGCAGAGGGATCTCCTAATTTTTTAGCCGTCTAAATAACAGTCCTAGCCCAGAAATAAATTCATATATGTCTTAAGCCTGACCCACATTTGCTCTGTTGTCCAGGCCATCCATCAATTTGAACCACGCTAGGTGATGAGCCTTGCACCGGCCCAAATTTGTGCTCCTGTACTTGTTAATGATTGGTCCTTATTAATGATAAAAGAAAAGTATAGTAGTTCAAAGTATCGTTGATGGCCAGCAGCAGAAAAGTAGAAAAACATCATAGTCTCACTCTGCAGACAGGCCATTAATCATGTCCATATCCAGCTTCCGGCAAGAAAGCATTATGCCCATCCAAGAGGATGCATATATTTGACTAGTAGCACTCGCAGAACTCTAAAATTAATGGGCGTAGCATAGCGTTCGATCACACTTTACAACAAAAATTCTGCTGTCCTGGTTTCTTTACACGAAGAAAAAAACAAAAAAAATAAAAAACAACAACAACAACCATCCAACTCAATGATCTCCAAATTTGAGTTTCATTACAGAATGTATGGCAGTGGAAATAATAGATTAGCACCAAATGCAAAGGGAAAGGACCAGCCAGGGTAAGCATCTGTGAAAAATACATGCACAGGAAAAAGTACACTTTCCAGTTCGATGCATGGTTGAGCTTGCAATATGCTTGGCATAATCTATCAATTGCTTAATTCAAGAATCGGGTGAAGAAAATGCTACTCGGTTTTCTTCACGAGACTTGATGTCCTAAATTCTGCATCATCCCTCACAAAACTCCACCAAAGATATGTAAGTGGGATGGTACTTGCATGCAAAAGTGCGTGAGCATCGACAAATCCGTGGTATGGTGGAAAGTCAAATATTCCCAAGAGCATGGCAAGACCTCCTCCCACAACCAACACCCACAACTTCCACCTGGATGGATGATGAGTGAAACCTGCCCAAACTCCCCAAATGAGTAGTCGAGCTATACTTATGGCTGCACAAACTTTCATGTTCAGGCCTGCAAAAGAATCGACCCATGTAAAACCACTTCACAAGAAATAGCACAAGACAGTATTCACAAGTTTTACATATGCAACATACATCTTCTACCAATATTGCTTTTAGTTATGATGGAACTTCATCTTAAAATTCCTGGTCTCTTTTTTATTTTCATTTATTTTTTAGGGGTTCGTGGCATACAGTGGGGAGAGGTGGCATATACTATATTTGAGGAAGTTCAACTAGTCCATGACCAAAGTATTTCCTTACTCAAGCACCAATAGTACGGATGAAGGGACAAATGCCAACAAACAAAAATGAATGGGCAATCTCAAGTAATAAATTAGACTAGCACAGTGTGGGATAGGGATTGGCATGGTTAAGAAATAAAATTTATTCATTCTAGCTACAAAAACATGGAAATAGTAGTACATAATACATGGTATCAAATGTAGCCTAATAGCATGCTTGCCAATATTCAAAGGACGAGAATTAGAAATGAATATGAAATATATTAAAGGAAACTGCAACAGAAATAATGGTTAAGTTGTTTGTGTTGAATCAACTAATCCATTACTGATAAGGACAATTCAAAGTTGAATGTGATGTTTGTAGAACATTAAAAGTATGTCTACATTCAAACAGATGAGCAAAAAAATTTTAGCAGGGTAGTTCTAAATAGATGAAACGAAAAGCTGATTTGAAAAGATGATTTGAATTGAACTAACATTTTGGTATTCTGTGACCAACGGAAATTGTGCCATTATCGGTTCTAGATGGGGATTAATTCTGTTGCACCATGAAGCAGGAAGAACAGAGGAGAGAGAATTACCATAATCAAGATTATAGAAGTTCAGATACATGATATGTGTTGTAAGAAATGCAATAATAGGAGCAGCAACCATGACCCTTGCAGCCTCATCCCTCACACTAAATGCTCGCAGTATTGCAAGAATTAGGGTAAACCCATGTGATGCCACAGCAGAGGAATAATCTAGCTTCCTTGTCAACTCAACATCTCTGCAATTAATTATGTTAGAAAATGAAATGGCACACAGGAACAGAAAAGGCACAATTAATCAGTCCACAAAGAAAAAGAGATTAATGCAGATGGAGTATAAACTAGGAGCCGTATCTTACTGCAGAGGTACGTGTTTTAGGCTTCCAACCTCAGGAGTGCAAATCAAAGTCTTCAGAGCATTCACTTTTTATGTAAAAATGCTTTTATGACAGACCCAAAACTCCCCATCAAAACCTCATTTTAAGATCATAATTGGAGAATGACCATGACACAAAGTAAGTACACATATTATATATGTAAATGTTATGTACATCCAAAACTCTATTGATTTAGACGTTGTATAAATACTGTTGATGTAGACTACAATAAATAGCAAAGTCGACATCCATTTCTCAGAACTCTCCGTCCATCATAATATTTGCTATCACGATAGCAGAGGCAACATTCATTTCTTTCAATTATTTATCCAGTATAGTGTTCTCTATATTGGATAGGAAACACATAAAAGGGGCTTGTATGGTATGGAATGATTGTACACCTCAACACAAACAAAACTCTAAATCTAACGTGTGAAAACTTTTCCATATCCATTTGAAAAATTCAGGAATATAACTAATACTGAACTGAATAAGTTGATTATTTTGAAATGATGTTGGGAAGAAAACTTGAGCCCCCTCTGATAACATTGTATGTTAATTTGACTGCTTACCGACTGTGGAAAACAGCACTCCAGAACCAAGAGTTCATTGCTAGGATTCCATAGATGTGCCACAAGCTAGTATATTCATAGTAAGTCTTCTTGTTTGGTCTCAATGGAAGCTTGTAGTATATAAGGATGAAAAAAGATACCCAACCATGGAACTGAATGGCGAGATTGAGTGCAGAAAAAGCAACAGAAACAGGTTCCTGTGAGGACAAAAACAACAATTACTTGAAATAGCCGGATTGCATACTCAATTAAGTTACTGGGTTATAGATAAAATAATGATATAAAATTATAAAAAAGAACCTGGATCCCAAAAACACGTTTAAATGCCCATTTCCCATGATACTTGACAGGCTTGTCACCAAGTTTCTGTCTTTCTTCCTCCCTGGCAACCATGCAGTGATAACAACAATCACTGTGACAGTCCCATTGTTTCCACTGCAGATAGAGTGGCTCTTGTAGATACCAAGGTCCATCAATAGGTTTTCCATCAGATGAGAATTTACAATGTTGGAAGCATTTCCCACCCACACATCCAGTTTTCTCACACTGCTCCATGCAAGCCCTGATAAATGAGTAAAAATAATATTAGCTTCTAACCAACACTGATCCTAAGTAGTTATTTCACCATTACTTCCAAGTTCCAAAAGGGTCCTCAAAACAGTTCATTTATCAGTCCACAAGAGAAGCTTCGAGCCTTGAATTCCAACCAAACTAAACTAATCCATCCTGGTTTGAGCAGTAATGCTGGCAGAAACTATACAGAAAAATCTGCCAAGTAAAAAAAGGTCTCCACCCTTAGTAATTCGGCCAGGAATCAGGGAAAAGATAAGAACTGACATTTCCACATGGGCAACAACCGTTAATTTCTGTCGGTGCCAGGAACCAAATCTCAACCCACAAATACGAAGATCATGACAACAAAATCTGTTGAATTGGAGTAAATGTGTGCACATTTCTATCTATGTAAACGTGTTGCCCTAGGAAATTACCTCAATGGATAAAAAAAGGCCTTCGGTAATATTTTAGGGCCTTTAAATAAAATTATATGAAGGAAAAACAATGAAGAGGCGTACATAGGTGGATACTGCTTGCTAAAATCAAATCGACACAATTAGAAGTGAAAAAGGGTCATTGCAGCTGGAACTGAGATGATGGGTTCTCTCATTCACTTGGATTTGTTTTAAGTGCAAAAATAAATAACATAATACATAAAATGTAATTATATACGATGTAAGAATACAATACCCGAATTTTATTGGTAAAGTATATATGACTGAAGATTGAAGAAGATACAACCATGTCAACTGAAAATGCTTAAATATTTAGCTCAAAATACCCAATTCATTGACTTTACCTTCAAACTCCATGTTGCCACCCATCCACATGAAATTCATAATCGAAAATTCCAACTCCCAATCAATTCTCACAGTTTAATAATTATAATTCTTTTTAATCTACCAAACTATCTGTAAATGTTCTAAACATCTCTCTTTTATAGGTCATTCAATAACTTATAATTCTATCTAATTAGACCAAAATGATGTAGTCGGAGAAAACTCAGCTCGTCAATCAAACATTGCTAGGCTTAAAAAAATTTAATTCACATCCCAAGCAACATAAGAATTCAAGAATACATCAAATTTTGAAACGAAATATCCGTTATGAATAAAGGGGGAAAATAACACCAAAAATGGAAACCATAAATCAAGTAAAAAACAGAGAGGTAGCTCACTTGTAAATCGGATCAACATCACCAGCACTTGCGTCTAGTCCACTCACTAAACAGACGACTGAGAAAGAAACCACAATCCAATGACACCAAGCCATCCGATTCATTGAAAAATAGCAAAAAGTCAACACAGAAAAGTTCTTAAGATATCTATAAAATAAACAGCTGGCGACGGAGGTTGGAGCCAAGATGTGATTGATAGGGTTCCATGGAATCACAAACGCAAAGACAAAGCATGAGCAATAGTTTCTGTGTGTGATAGTACGAGTACCAATTCGAGGCAAACACAGGGAGAGAAAAGACTAAAACAGAGAAGATTAGCGTAACTGGGTGAATAAAGGGGACGAGCTACGGATATCGAAGACCTTGATGGGAGCAGAGAGCAGAATCCCATGAAGAGTTGATCTTTGAGGCTATTCATGAGGAGACACGTGGATAAGCTTTCTGTTCACCTACTTACTAAAATGCCCTTATAAATTGTCCTTAATTACTTGGATTCTTTCAATACCGTGCCGTTATACACCCGGCTACGTACCGGTACCGAGACCAGAAAATTGGACAAAAGTTACAATTATCTTGTTGAAGTGTCCTTCGTTCTAAGCTCTACAGCGAAATAATCGGTGGCCTCTGCCACTGACGCTCTCCTTCTCCAAATCAATCCCACTCGCTTTGAAGCTCCCAACCGCCGCGCGCCTCCCATAGATAAACTCAAACAAAGGCAATTCTCTTTCTCCTCGCCTCTATGCCAATCACGTATTTTCCGCCATTTCCACCATCTTCTATGAAGCAATGGATATGGAGGATATCTTCAGGATTGTATTCGAAGTCAGGATATCTTGAGATGCCAAGCTTGCAAGCTCCGAAAGTTTTGAAATCAACAGTGTAAGAATCAGATTTTGGCAGTGCAGTGGTGGAAAAGTATTCTTGTTTAATGTTAGGACTAGAAGACGATAAAGCAATGGTTTTAATTCTAAAAGCTTGTTTTCTTGTGGAAAATCTACACAGGATTGGAGGGTTTGAAGTGTTTATCCTGCAGCCCATTTTCTGGAAAGTTATTTTTTGACTACATAACTGAAAAAGAAGGAATACAGGAATTAAGCTTTGGCCATGGGCTTGTGTGGTAGTTGATGTGAAGTAGCAAAAAGCACACGGATTCAAGTACCTGTATTGGTTGCACATTGAAAAAATATTTTGAAAAAATATTACTACCTATATTTGTTTCACATGTCATAGCATCAAAAGAAAAAATTTGTTTAAATAGATAAAAATAGTCTCATCTTTATTGAGCTTTGCCTATACTCTTTGCCACTGGGTGAATACTTGGTCAAGGTATTAATATATTTTTCATTAGTTTATATCCACATATTAGTGTCAAATGCATGAAATAAAAGTAATAATTTTTTCGCTTTTATTATTGGTCTCTTGAGATGTTAAGATTCATCGCTGGATAAAATTGAAATAATAATAAAATATTTTAGAAATTATCCGAAGTCACAACCTCAAATGCAGTTTATAATTAGATAAAATTACTCTCATTTATTTATTTATTTTTTACACCACCTAGTTTCTACTCAACTTATTTATTTATTAATTTTTAAAATTATTAAAAGTTCTGTTTTCTTTTTCCATTTCAAAATCTCATTTTCTTTCTATTTTTCCGCTTAAATTATATAAGATTGTACGTGCTAAGCCAACCCATCTCATCGAGGTTTAAAGAATTAAACGTTTGATAATCGGTGGCTCTCAATTTCCAGTAATTCTCGAGTTTGCTCCACATGATTCGATGATTACACAAGAATCCAGATCCTTTAGCGAGTCCTCAGCTAGAACAACAGCAGCTAGTGTTACGAAGATTGAGAGAGAAAACTGTTTAAACAAATAATAGGAGCGGCACAAACAGATCATATTTTGCCAGGAGAAAAGATTAGTGGTGGTAGAACTCTATTTAATAAAGCGAGGAATAACAGAAATGAGAGACGGATTGAAATTATTTCTTTTGTTTCCATATTGGTGAAATTAAAGAGAAAAAGGTATTATTGAGATAGTAATTCATAGTGTCAAAGGTTCAGGGCTAAAAAAAAAAAAAATCAACTACAACATTCTCCTTTAAAAAAGTTTCAATATATTAAAAAACATGTAATTGAAAAAAGACAATTGACATAAGAATGTAACTTTGTCAATTAAAAAAAATCAGTTGTTGATGAGTTGTGGCAAAAACTAAAAAATAATATGGCTGTGTTAAAAGCAACTCCTTTTCAATTTTGAAAATCAAAATAGACCTTACATAATCTGATCAATGGAGGCATGGACATGGCGTACAACTAATATCAGCTTGGAATTGGACATAGTGACATTACATTCCAGCAATGTACAGCTTAAAAGAGAAGGAAAAAAGAAGAAAAATGCAGTCCCATCTATACATGTCCACAACTTACTAACAGGCATTTTCAGTTACGAATTTTCATATCATGGAAGCATAGTATCAGATTTCAACTGCTGAAAGGGCAATATCCTGTACAAAAAGTGTGCTCTGCCTTCTCCCAAGCAAGGCTTTAAGACAATTTACTTCTCCCTATTCTGATGGACCCTGCCACTTGCTGTTTCCACAAAAAGAATAAAATGACAGATTATTTTGATTGGTCGATCCAATGACACATCCTCAATAGAGACTTGAAGATCAAATCAGAATTTCAGGAAGATCAGCGAAAGTTTATTAGGGAAAACGAAAAATACCTGGCAAATCCTTTGTAGGGTAAAGTTGTCATGATTATATGCAGCGAGTTCGCCCAAAAAATGGCAGGCAAGAAGAGAGAAAACCAATCACCAGGTGCTTGAATTCATGGAAAATTGGAAACACATAATAATGAAACTTGGAAAACTTTATACAACGAACATCCAGCTTTATATACAACAAATAAGCCCATTACTCACAGATTTTACGCTTGCTAGCTAATAGCACAAACTGAAGATGACTCGCCAAAAATACATTACTCAAAACACACACCCATTTGAAACTAGCGTAAGACTCCCAATCTCAAATTACACCGCCCATTTGAAGCTTGCCTGACACTCGCTCTCTGAATAATCAAACATATCACAAATACATTGGCTATAGAAACTAGTATGGACACGCCACTTTCTCCACCTCAATCATCCATCAGAACCTCCAGTTCCATTCTGTAGCATCTGTCAGCCAATCCAATGTTTTGAGTTTCAACAGACAAGAGAAGATCTAAGGGATGGAGCAGTCGGAAGATGTGTGCATGATGCCCATCGGATAACTGACTCAGTCACCATGAGATCAAGTTGCTCAAGCTCACCAAGACCAATTGTGTGGTTCCTTTTACTGTGCAAGCCCATTCTAGACCCTATGGCTCCTCCTGACCTCTTAACTTCAGCTGGCTTGTATTCCATTTCTTTAGACTCACGTCCACATAATAGAGAAGATTCTGGAAACATGAGCATCTTTTCCAAGCTGACCTCTGCATTATAGAATATTAAAAGAGATCACATCATATGAATTAGTGCAAATTCTATAACATCATTGTACTGCAAATGATGAGATAGAAAACTTTATTACCACTATGAATTGCATTCGAACTGGAAAGGTTGTTTGAGACATCCAACACACAACTCCCTTGCTCAGTTACAGGACCAGGGTTGAAGAATGCAAAGCTTGGCATCAAGGATACGGGGGAAGAAAATTCTATGGCATTAGAAACATCACTGCCACGAAAAGAAAACTGACCAGATACAGAGCAGGGTATTGAAGGTTCAACAAGGAAAGATGAGAACGACGATCTGCCTCTGAAAGTAGGTGAATCAACATCACAAATAATAGGTGACCCAAAGCCAAAGCTGATGTCCTGATTCCTGGCCATAAATGTAGAGAAAGAGCCAGTACCTAAATCCCATTCTCCACAACTTCGCTCTTCACATTGACCAGGTTCTTCAGCACATCGTGCATCATCCTTCATCCAGAAATGATCTGAAAAAATAATGAATTAGAATAAGTCAGAAAGGGCCCAATTTTTTGTAGGCAAGAGACAATACTATCAAGCTCATTAGCATCAGAATTTTATTGAAACAGAATGATCATCTTTCTGGACTTTGAGGCCTATCAACATCAGTCAATTGAACAAGTTACCAGCTGTGATTCATATAAAAATTTTATTTTTGAATCACTCCTAGCATCCTTTTTTTTATATATATATATATACACATCAAAATTTAAATGAGATACCTAATAGAGATAACCCCTCCCTTCCCATAAACCCCTCCCATTCCATCAAGGATTCAAACTTGAGACCTCATGATGGAAATCTTAAGTTTTAACTACTGAGGTGTCCCCATTGAGACTAAAATATTTGCCTTCACTAGACACTCCTAGCATCCATTACTTGTTTATAATCTATTTCTGCACACAGCATCAGCCCATAGCTCTTATAAGAATTTCCAATTTTATAGAAAATTATGCATACCATAAAAAATAATTAAAAAAAAATTTACATTATCATCATCTTTATTCCTAATATGTGCCAGCACACAAAATCAAATGACTGAAAGCAACAACAGAAGAAAGATAGGTAAAATTTCCAGCAAATAAAATAAAGTATCCAACCTACCTAAAACCTGTTGAGCAGTAAACCTTTGTGAGGGATCTGTGCAAAGCATTCCCCGAACTAACTCCTTGGCAGATTCAGTTATGTGATCCCAAGGATCAGATGGGAACCGTAGATCAGCTATCCTTACAGCATCAAATATTCGTGACTTAGTCTTACCCCAAAATGGTGGCATCCCACTAAGAAGAATGTAAAGAATCACCCCTGCACTCCAAATATCAGCAGCCTGATTATAGCCCCCTGCCAATACCTCAGGAGCTATATAAAATGGGCTCCCGACAGTCCCATGCAAACTCTGACCTGTTTGAACAGAAGCCAAACATTTAAACCATTAAACAATTCAAAGTTAGTCAAAACAAACAATTAAATGATGATTAGAGGCAAAGAATGAAATATGCAAGTGATACCAGGATTGATGTAGGTTGCAAGACCAAAATCTGCCAATTTAATTGGTGAATTGGAGGCTTTTGTAGCCAATAGGATATTCTCTGGTTTCAGATCCCTGTGAACAACCCCAATTTCATGACAATATGACACCACTTTCATCAAATGCCTAAAGAGAACCCTAACCTCAGCCTCAGAGAAACGTCCATGCTTTTCTAACCGGTGAAAAAGCTCCCCCCCAGCGCAAAGCTCCATTACCAAGTGGACAAAATCGTCATCCTCGTAAACCGCCTTGAGATCTACAACGTTTGGGTGCCCAGATAGCCTAGTCATTATCTCAATCTCAAGTCTGACACTTTTCGCATCATCTGAGGTTACCAATCTATCCTTGGCGATCGATTTGCACGCTAATAGCTCTCCAGTCAATTTATCAGTACACTCTCTAATAACACCAAACTGTCCCCAACCCAGCTGCTCTCCAAGATCATACCTATCCTTCAAATTTGAGATTTGATTTGTGTTCAATATTGTTTGATTTAAGCTTGAAGTTGTGTAACAACGGCATGGTTGCTTCAACAAATCACGGCTGCTGCTGCTGCTCTGGGCAACAGCCATACCAAACTCTAGCTCCCAGAGCAATCCAAAGTTACCAATGAGAACCCACTTTTGAATTATCTGGATTTGGTGTTCTGTCTCGCTATCAACCCCTTATTTTTCTAATAATTTAATAATAAATCTATTATTTTAAGTCAAGAGCCTTGATTTTCAGCTCACAAAGAATTCAGCAAAACCATACTTGAGGTCAAATCCTAAAAGAAGCTTCTCATTGCCAGTTGTTGAATGTTGACTGTGACACATACCGTGATAGATACGACAACACTTATCTGGACAATTTGGTGCTAGAAAAGATAAAAGCTTAATAACGACAGAAGCTTGACATCCTATTATGCTGGATCTGAAACCAAATTAGAATAAAACAAATATATTAGACTCAAATCAACCTGTTTTTAATAAAAAATGTAAACAAAACAAATAAAGCAGATAGTTAGATATATCATAGTTTCTGTATAAATTTATTTGTCTAAACTCTACACGCTTAAAGAAAGTTCCAAACATGCAGGAAAACAATGAAAATCCCAGTTATGTCAAGCAAACAAAGTATGAACATGAATCACGTAGGGACTACAATCAGCTAAATGCCCACATATGCAAATAATTATCAAATTCAACAGCCACCCATCAAAATTTACCTGAAAGCAACGCAACCCAGATCCCAAAATTTCCCATAAACTAAACCTACCGCTAATCATAAATGAACTCGCATCCCCAAAACCAATGTAAAATACAATAATTAAGTACAAATAGAAAAGGAACATAGAGTAAGAGGGAGGTAAAGAAAGAGAAGGGGGACCTGGTTAGGGACCCAGAGAAAAGGGGAAAGAGAGAGAAGACCACGAAGGAGCCCGTTGGAGCAGAAATTGAGCTCCCCAAGACAGAGCTCCCTTGTCCCAGTGGGCTCTCTTTTCAGTTTTGTTTTTGGCCGAAACTCAGACTTCCGTTGTGTTTGTTGTTCGGTCGCGTTTCTTTTGGAAATTGAAAGCTGTCCCTTTCCTCGGACATAATTTTGTTTAAATACTACTCCGTCTTTTTATACAAGTAATTTAAAATAAGATATAAAAATTAATAAATTAATTATTATATTTTAATTTTAATATAAAATAATTAATATATTCCTATTTATTATATAATTTTATTAATTATAAAACTGATTAAAAATATAAATTTAATTTTTAATTAAAAATAAAATTAAAAAAAATAATAAATATAATCTTAAAATTTAAAAATAACTTATAAAAAAAAAAATTATCCCCTTTGATATATATAAAAGAATTGAAAGAATCACTAATTAATCTCTGATACATATATATATATATATATATATATATATATATTTTGGGTGCTTTGCTGTAAACTGTAATATGGCGCCGCGTTCATTGCTTCTTGTCAGTGTGGGTACTGCGTTGAAATCAAAGCTAGATGCTCTTTGACTTGTCAATTATTTTTTTTTAGGAGAAATCAAATTTATTAACATGTCTATTTAATTTACATGAAAATTCTTTACAAGTGATGACGATGGTCATATTGGAATCATTATTCTCTTGTATTTTTATTATCTATATTTTGCAAAAATAAATATTATGGCAAAATATAGAACATTTGTTGCAAATGTAGAATAAAAATGCACATTTATCCTTGATGATCCTGCAAATTAAACTCAGACTTTCTAAAATAATAATAATAATAATAATAATAAATTGGGACATTTTATAGCTAGGTCAATCATTAATATCATCTATGATTAATTAATTCAACTATTCGGGGCAACTTTAGGTGGTCATTAATGATGCATGTGGTGAGTGCACAAAATTCATCGAAGTTAATTACTTACTTTCTCTATCATTATTGGTATAACCAGTACTTCATATAAATACTTGTCATGCTCATTGCATATGCTCGAATTCAATAAATTTTTTAATTGTCAATACTCAATCCAAATTGATGGAAAATAATATTTGACTCAATTTGGTAAATCCCACCTATAATGAAATATAATTTTTTAATTGTCAATACTCAATCCAAATTGATGGAAAATAATATTTGACTCAATATGGTAAATTCGACCTATAATGAAATAAGCGAGTTTATTGAATTTGAATAGAGTAAAAAAGTTTCGCCTGAATTAAATAGAATTTATTTAGTTTAAAATAAGTTTCGCCTAAATCATAAATAATCACCTGATCTAAAGATATATTCGCCACATCATTAATTTATCACAATAAAAAAAAAAATAAGAGTATTTTTTTTTTATCAACATAAAGATTCGCCTAATCCAAGTAAGAGTGAAAAGCAAACCAAGAAAATGAGCCAAACCATATTGACAATCTCTTTTCATTATGTACTATTGACATGAGTTCATATCATAGGACGACACCCTATTAATTTTTGATTCATAGGTCATTATTTGCCATATGGTATAATTTATTTAGAGTAGAGTGATATGAATAAATACTCTTTAATAACTTATCACACAATCTAATAAAGGGACGCGTATATATTAAAATAATCATCTTTCCTTCTAATTGGTAAATGACAACATAACACATAATAATTTAATCACATGTATCTCCAACTTATATAAATAAAAGTAAATCTCATTTATCACATATAATCATTCATCTAATAAAACTTCATTAATCAATTATCTTATAAGAGTTTCATTAATTTTTTTTAAGAAAATTTATTAATTTAAATATGAGAGTATTTTTGACAAATCAAAACTTGACCTTCTTATACTATTTATCTACTTTACATGTCCAATCATTCTTTAAAAGTAAAATCATTGTCTATTTCTCATTAAAAAAGATATCATACTGTTTGAATTAATATTTACCAGTTTTAAATTTTTTTTATCAAAACATTGAAATTATAGATATTTTGTTATAGTTTTTATATGTGGTGCCTCCTTTTTGGATAAATTAGCATTATATATATTTCTTCTATTTTTTTTATCAATCATTTCAAAAATTCATTTATTTATATTTTTAATTATTATTTTAAATTTTTAAAATAATATTTATTTATTTTTTTCTACTTTAATTATAATACAATAACTTAATTTGAGATAAGATTAATGATATAAGATTAAAAAAATCATTTTGAATTTAATTAGAGTAAATTCAAACCCTTCCAATTTAATGTATACACATTCAATATTAACTAATTTGAGAAAATGATAAATAAAAATAGAGAAAATGCGTCTACCTATGAGCTGTCTAAATATTCGGAATATGAGAAAATTGAATCTCCATTAACAATACAAATATGATATTACATACTTCCTTTGTTTTTTTATATGTTATTTTAAAAATTCATTCATTTATATTTTAATTATTATTTTAAATTTTTAAAATAATATTTATCTACTTTATTCATATAGTATTTAATTAAAATATAATAATTTAATTTAAAATAAAATTAAAAATATAAAATTAAATAAATAATGTTAAATTTAATTAATAAGTATTTTAATATATGTGAAAAATCTTAAACGACAAATTAAAAAAAAGAATGGAATATATTAATACTAATATACATATGAATCATTTCATAAATTATGTTGGGTAAATGGAAAAATCACGAACAGCAATAACTAAAATTAAGATAAAAGAACTCCTTGTAATATTTTAATTATTAAGAAAATTTGAAAATAATGATATATATATAGTTTAATATAATTTAATAACTACACAAATCATTAAATCAAACACATTTTAAAAACTTGTATTTAAATTAAAACTATATTATTGTTATCCCTGCTAGTTTTAGCAGGAGAATTTAAAAGAGTTTCTTAAAAAAAAAAAAAAAAAAATAATAATATAGGAGGACCAAAACTATGTGCCTCCTTTATGAAGTTAAAACGGCATAGTTTTATTCAAATCTCTAAAACAATACAAGCCCCTTCCTATCATTCTCAGCCGTCACTTTCTTCTCTCTCTCTCTTTCTCCAGTCTCCACCAAAAGACCTCCACATTGCTCAACCGAAGCCGATTGATTACGTTTTTATAGTATTTGTATAGACTATAGTATCACCTCCAATGGCACAGTCTATATGTTTGATTCATACAAGCCCCCTCAAATTGGGTTTTTTGATTCCTCATAAAAGAGTTTCACATGGGGAATATGGAATGCTTGTTTCCAGATCAGCAAGTAGGCTTCTCAGTATCCAAGCTGTACAGGACAAAGAAGGGCCTAGCAGACTATTTGATATTATCAGAATTGTGCCCGAGCTCTCCAGGAACTATTTTTGAAGTCCTTCAAGGAGAGCACTTTTTGGCGGAATCTCCTTGTTGGGTGGTTTTTATGTAGCTCAAACGATCTCTCTGTCTTTTGGAGCTTTAGGAGTTAATGATGTCATTGCTGCAGTTATTTGTGTTCTTCTGACAGAGTATGAGACCAGGTTTTATTACATCCGCCGAAAGGTAACCTTCGCTATTGCGCTTCTCAACAATTTCAAGATGGGTTTCACTTATGGTCTTTTCATTGATGCGTTCAAGCTTGCTAGTTAATTGTTACTGGGATGAAGGATCCCTTTTTGCTAACATATGTTCTTGACTTGGTTGTTGCATTCTATTAATAATTAATGATTCTCAATTTTTCATCCCAAGCGATCGATTTGGAATTGATAATGTGGCTCAAATGCGATAGAATTTATTTAGTACTACAGGTTTTTGAAGGCATCTGATTTGACACTGTAAATCCTTTCTCTGACATGCTTTGATCACCCAGAAATTTCATATTAAGGTCATGGACAACCATCATAAAGTTATATTGTGATCTGGTCTCTTTAGGTTCCTTATTTGCATGATGTAGCAACATTGTTGAATAAGTAGCAATAATTACTTGTTTATTGCTTTCAACTCATAAAACATACTATCCAATCTGTCTTCAGAGATAATTAGTACTTCCCCGATTTGAATGTCACTGCGGCCTGATTTCCTGTCCAAGGTTGTGATTTTGCAGTTTTTTTTTTTTTTTTTAAAAGCCTACTATACAAGGTAGCAGTACCTCGGATGTGAAAATTTGAAACCTTGATAATGTGGTTCAAGTATGAGACAAGCCTTTAGACATTGTTGTTTCTCTAAAATTAAGTTTGGCACAGGAATTGCAAAATGAATGACCATAATGTTAGGAGAACAATGCCAGCTTGAATTACTGGTGTATTCACAGTTCTGGCAAATATGTTGAGCTCAAACGACAGGGGCATCCTGCTAACCATTGCTTGATATAAACCTCGTAGTTGTTGGCAAATTTGTGGTGTGGTAGGGATGATGTGTTTCATCTAATAATTATACAACTAATATCTATATGACTAATATTTCCTGTGAAGAAAGAAGATAGTTTATGCCATATTGTTGAAATGTGTTGAACTGGATTTGAAGGACCACAGATGCCTATGATGAAAATTGAATTTTTCAGAAGCCTATGAAGATTTTACCATGCTCTGAGGGGGATGCATGCATGAAACTAAAATGTAGGGAGAGATTTCCTTAGGCGGAGCATCCAGAATGTAGGGGAGCTGGAGTAGAGTAGATAGAGTGATAGATATATGCTTGAAACATACCAACTCAATATTCAGGGAGTCAATAGAAGTTCATCGACCAAAAAAAAGAAAAACTTCAAATGAGAAGATGAAAACAGGGCCCTCATATGTTGGGCTGTCCTTCTTGTCGTTAGTGCAGGTCTGTTGGTGGTTTATACAAAATATGATTTTTTTCATATACAGTTTCCAAATGCCCAGATACCTTAAGTGCTATAGAACCATGTAAAAAAATAAAAAATACACTGTGACTGGGGCCTTGATAATTTTAAATTTTAATTAAATTTATAATTAGAATTTTTGTATTTAATACATGTAATGGTTATTTACAAATTAACCACGTACGTATTTCCCGAGCACCGGATACGTACAGCGTATGTAAGAAGCGTCCATTTTATTTTATTTTATAATATAGTAGTGATCTTCAAGGGCAATATCGTAATATGGACATGATCATGTATCTGACGTTGTCCCTTGTCCCGTTTCTTCTATTTACCGTTCCGAGTCCCGACTTCTCTGCCTTGCTATTTCTCCTTCTCACAGAGGAAGCTAATAAAGCAAACGCGCGCTGTTTTTAACTAAGAGTTTCGAATCCTCTAACCTCGATCCACTTGCGTCTGAAAATTACTCACAACTTTCCAGATGAATAGGGCAAAATCAGACACCAATCTGAGAAGTTTTAACTAGCTTTTGATGATCAGATTCGATTCTAAAATCCTCAGTTCCTTTAACTTAGAGAAAAAGGAAGTTCTTCTGATTCTTAGGTTGAATCTATTGTTATATTGCTTTAATCGATGGATTTAGACGCTCAAGGAGGTAACAGTCGCGTGTTCCAGCGACTCGGCGGTCAATCAACTAACGACCCCAGGCAACAAAAGGTCTGCCACCATTGGCGGGCGGGTAGGTGTAGCCGGTTCCCTTGCCCCTACCTTCATAGAGAATTGCCTCCCCCGCCGTCAGCTGGTTCCAATGGCAATGCATCCAAGCGTGGGTTTGCTAGTGATTCGGGATTTTCTGGGCCATCTGGGACACGGCGAAGTGGCAATTTTAGTAACTCTTCGTCTTGGGGACGAGTTGGGAATAATAAGGTTTTGAGGAAGACTGAGAAAGTATGTAATTATTGGGTTCAAGGCAAATGTAGTTATGGTGATAAGTGCAGGTACTTGCATTCATGGAGTTTGGGCGACAGTTTTTCGTTGTTGACTCAGCTTGAAGGTCACCAGAAGGTATATTTTTGGATTTTATTTAATATCTGATTGTCATTATCTGAAAGATTGTTAATTTGTTAGTCTCTGTGCTTTTCGGGTCTGTTTTATTGATCAAAATTGAAACTTTCGCGAGCAGGCTGTAACTGGAATTGCTTTGCCTTCTGGGTCTGATAAGCTTTACACGGGGAGTAATGATGAGACTGTAAGAGTTTGGGATTGCCAGTCTGGCCAGGTTGCTTTATTTAGTTTTGATTTTCAATTTTTCGTATTAAAAGTTATCGAAATTTGGACACATTATGACAAGGAGAGTATGTTTCTAGTGGTCTTAAAAATGAAATAACGAGTATTTCAGTTCGTTCTTCAATTGGATGAATTGCACTGAACTTGAAGTTAATACTTAGGTTTAAAAATGGATTTGGTCTAAAACACACTAGAAAGAAGTTGCTTCGCAGTTTCTATATTTCTTTTAGAAGAGTATTAGTTTTAACTAAATATGGCACTTGCCTATTTGAGTTTCAATATTTCTTTTACAAAATTGTTTAGTTAGTTATAGTATTTTATTATTTTAATTGGAATGATATCCATGTGTACCCCATGCATAACCTTATGTCTGATAAGTAGGGCCATTTATGATGGTTTGACTGTATTCTTTTGCAGTGTATGTGTGTGATTCAGCTGGGAGGAGAAGTTGGCTGCTTGATCAGTGAGGGTCCTTGGATTTTTGTTGGTATACCAAATGTTGTTAAGGTTGGACACTGAGAATACTGTTACTTTCTGCTTCATCATTCTTGATATAAAATATGATTTTTTTAGGTGGTTTATATCATAATAGATACACGATTTTAGTTGCTTGTAGTACAGTTTGTGCCATGGAATTGGATCTAAGATGACAATCTTGCAGGCATGGAATACACAAACTAACACCGATCTGAGTCTTACTGGACCTGTTGGACAAGTTTATGCCCTTGTTGTGGGTAATGACTTGCTCTTTGCTGGTACGCAGGTAATTTCTTCATGTAAAAGTAGATTGGTCTTAAAATTTTATTGATTCTCAAGTTCTTACTTTATGTGGGTTGTAAATTTGTCGGTTAGTAACTTGGCAGTTATAATTGATATCTGGATTATATATAATATCTCTTGGTAAATAAAAAGGTTCTTACTATATATAGTCAATCAAATTATTGGGATAGAAGGGTGTCTCGCGTTGTTAACGAGTATTGCATTTGTATTAAATATGTTCTATGATTTATGGTATATGGAAATCACAAGTGTTTGACTTCAAGCGGAGTTAGGTTTGTGCTTATATATGGGAAAGGCCAGGTATTAATCCATGTGTGTCTGCCATTCCCCCTTTGTGCTCGAGGAATAGCAAATTATCTTTACCTCTGTTTTTATGCAGGATGGGGCAATATTGGCATGGAAATTTAATCCAACTACCTTTAACTTTGAACCAGCAGCATCACTTATGGGTCACAATGTTGCAGTTGTTTCATTAGTTGTTGGAGCTAATAGACTGTATTCTGGTTCCATGGACCATTCTATAAGGGTAAGCTGATTATTTTAGCATTATATCTTCCTGTTCAAGTAAATCATTTTATGTAAAATCTTTATTGGTCATTTGAAACATTGTGAACTAGATCTAATCTTTTCCATCACATTTGTCTGCTTTTTTTTTTTTTTTTTTTTGGTAATATTAACTTGTCCTTCCTGCTAGGTCTGGAACCTTGAAACTTTGCAGTGCGTACAAACACTAAATGAGCATACATCAGTTGTTATGTCTGTTCTTTGCTGGGACCAATTTCTTTTGTCATGCTCATTGGACCAAACAATAAAGGTTTATATCATATTCAGTTTACATCAAGCTATTATTTTCTTTTTGCTGTATCAGGATGATGTTATTTAGTTTTTTCTATCTGTTTGTTTGTTTAGGTGTGGGCTGCTACAGAAAGTGGGAACTTGGAAGTAACATACACTCACAGTGAAGAGCATGTAGGTTATTCAATTTTATATTATTAATGTCATGCTTATAGAATTTTGATTTACAAGTCAAGTGAAGCATTTGATCAGAAAAGGAGCTATTGAAAATGCTCATGAATTTTATTTTAGTATTAATTTCAAATGCTGAGCACTTGATCCTTTACTAAATGCATCTTTCGTGAAACTTGATTGGTGAACTATTGCCATCAGAACCTTAGTTGTTCTGGCACTTCCGAAATAATCCGATGTCATAATGACTTGGTATATGTGTTACTGCCAATTTGGTCTTTAGTGGTATATGACCAGCAAAAAGAGTTAGTTATAAAGAGCGAAGTGAAAGACACTAAATAGTGAAGTGAAACTTCTTTTGATTTTGAGTGCATGATTAGACTAAGTCAAGCTTGAAGTGTGAAAGACATTAAAATCCAGTTGTTGGTCAATGTTTCTCGACTATTGAGTTGATGCCAGATGTTCTGTTGTTATATTTCCACTAGTTTTATATTTAGTTGTTGGTAATTAGTGGTACGGGGATATTTAGTTTCAGTATTCAAGTTGCCACTGCACATTCACTCATGCTTCTGTAGTTGTAGCAATTAATATGCCTAGAATCTTGTTATACTAGTTCTCAATAGATATCTATCAATAATTGGTAGATTAACATTGTGACATGTTAATGAACATATTAATAAACACAATAAACAATAGACATCTCTGTAAAGATGGTTTCCACAGGTTAACCAACATGACTTCTTCTGTGGTAACCTGGATTTACTTGGCATTTTTTTAAGCCATATTGCACTTGATTCCTTTATGATGGATGATTTTTTCAAACATTAAATTATAATAATTGTGATAAGATGGATTAAACAGCATACTGTAAAGTTTTTGGATTGCTTATGACTTGCCTGCTGCAGGGCCTACTCACCCTCTGTGGGATGCATGATTTTGAAGGGAAGCCAGTCTTGCTGTGTTCTTGTAATGATAATTCAGTCCGTCTATTCGATTTGCCATCGTAAGTTTTTAGCAATTCATTTGCTATCCTGTTATAGAAAATATGAGTTTCCCCTTTCTTTTAGTTAATTTCTCTATTTTGGATTTTCCTATCACTCTATTCTTTATTCTAAATTCTTTTTTTTTTCCCCTTTCAATTAGGTTTTCAGAAAGGGGTAAAATCTTTGCAAAACAGGAGATTCGTGCCATTCAGACTGGTCCTGTGGGTTTGTTTTTCTCTGGTGATGGAACTGGTCAAGTAAGAGTGTGGAAGTGTGTAGCTGAACCAACGGCCAGTGCCTGATAACCATTCCTATTTATGACATCTGTGTATTTTCTGTTCTTTGGTTATTCAAATTTTATTCTTTTCTCGGGGCCTTTTGCGATGCAAGTCTGAGAAAGGAATAACAAGCAGAGAATGCCAGTTTTGGGTTCCTAGAGTGGGCATGTGCCGTAGAAATTTGTTATAGAAAGAAGAGTTCCGTGGTTCAGGTCAAAGTTTGTAACAGTTGAGACAGCTCTCTGGCCTCCACTAAATTAAAAAGATTATTCATAGTGTTCAATGAACTCAGATCAATATAATATTCATTGCGGCGATCCAAAATGGGTTTGAATTTGATCATAGTCTTGGTATGCATTAATGTTGTTAGGAATGTAGGTAATGTTATTGGTCTTGTTTCAACCTTCTATGTGAGGCCTCTTCTAGCAAAAAAAGTTCGATTTTAAGATATTTTCTTTATATACATGTATCATTAAGAGGTCGTATTGTAGTTATTATATTATTTATTGAAATCCTCAGGTTGAAGTTTGGTTGAGCAGCTTATCTGCAGAGGTGACTGGAAACATATATTGGAATGCGGTGTGTGAAAGTAATTGGAGCTGTAGACGAACGTGAAATTTTAAATTAGTGAAAGCTAATGCAGTGATGTTGAATTCGTATGACTGAAGTTCTTTATAGAGACTTAATATATTAAGTAAAAAAAAAAAAAAACCTCGTTGGAAATGATCTCGTGCTGCAAATAAATCATTTGGAATTTCCAGAATCCAAAATCTTTCCATATGATATGGCGGGCCTGGAAATCGAATTTTAAAATCAGAAACTTTGGGTTCAGTTCTTGGTTATTGTGCATATAATAAAATTTCAGAGAGTTTTAGCTAAAGAAATTAGCCAATCTTTCAACTATATGTAAGACTTGATAAAAATATAATATATTGATATTAAAAGGATTAGAACTAAATCGTTTTGAGCAAGAAACTTGTATAAGCCAATATGAGAGAGGGATTTTTCATCAAACATTTTAACATATGAAAACAAAATCTTTACGTCTATATTCTTTCTATACTTAAAAAAAGTTTCTCCAGGAAGCAGTTTTGACAGGGTGCAACCGATTTTTCAGATTACACATGATCTTGATGGCACTACCACCACGAGCACTAGTTTCAAAGGCTTCTTCAACCTCCTTCTGTGAGAACCCGAACCAATGAGTTATCAGAGACTTCACATCAATCTTACACACGCTTCGTATTTTTTTATTTGTGGGAAATGATCCAAATTTTTTAATTTCTAACGCATCAAAATTATTATGTTTTTTTCCTTCTAAACAAATGGAAAAATAAATTTAATATTAAATGTTAAATTATCATTTTTAAATATCTATTTTTTACTCAAATATTTATAATTTTGATCTCATTTACAAGTAAAATAATTTATTTTAATAAAAAATTTTGATTGAAAATTATTAATATATTTGTTTCTAAAAGTTTAATGAAACTATATCAAATAAACAGAATGATTTATTGCATCCAATCAATAATAAAATGCCATAATATAATTATCATGTTTCCTTGTTTTTTAAGATAAATTTAAAACATAATTATTTTTATTTTTATTTTATTATTAAAAATAAAATTATTATATTTATCAATAGATAACATATACAGTTAAATCACCCTGCTGGGTTATCCCTACGCTGGACTTTCTTTCTGATAAGATTCCACTTCTTCATTTATGTTCTGTTTTTTTCTAACCAATTGATTGGTCCAATAATAAAATTGAGCCTCTTGTCTGGTTCAGGAGAAGTTAAATTTCAGTGGTGATATTATGGCTGGGAAAGAAGTAGAAGAAGTAGATAATATGGCTGCTTGGCTTCTTGGGATCAAAATTCTCAAGATTCAGCCTTACCACCTTCCTCATCTTGGTAACGCTTCTCTCTCTTTCTCTGTTTTTGTTTAATCATGTTTTTGGGTATCTGATCGATAGTGGATTAGTGGGTCTGATTAGGAAGATGAATTGTACCATTCATGGTTTTAATTAAATTAAATCAAAGATATGGGAGGAAATTGAATTTTTTTCTTTTCTTTTCTTTCGCAGGTCCTTATGATGTTAAAGTTCGGATAAAGGCTCTTGGTATTTGTGGAAGTGATGTTCATCACTTCAAGGTTAAATGCCTGCTTTACCCTCTTTATAATTTCGGATAAATGCTTGTAATTTTGTTATTAAGATGTAATTTCATGGCGGTTTCTTTGCTCTGATTACTTCATCTCTTCTTCTTCAACGCCAGACAATGAGATGTGCAAATTTTATAGTAAAAAAGCCAATGGTCATAGGACATGAATGTGCTGGTGTCATAGAAGAAGTTGGGAGTGAAGTGAAGTCTCTAGCAGTGGGAGACCGTGTAGCATTGGAGCCTGGAATCAGTTGCCGAAGATGCAACCTTTGCAGAGATGGTCGCTATAATTTATGCCCTGAAATGAAGTTCTTTGGATCTCCGCCAACCAATGGCGCTCTTGCCAATAAGGTCAGCAAATGTTGCAATGTAATGGAGTTTTAAGCAATAAACATAACCCTTTATGCATAGTATATATGGGGGGCGGGGGGGAGGAAAGGATAATTTGGCTCCCATATCTTGATTTATTGTTCATACCATTGCTAGGTAGTGCATCCTGCAAATTTATGTTTCAAACTACCTGAAAACGTGAGCTTGGAGGAAGGAGCAATGTGTGAACCCCTGAGTGTAGGTGTCCACGCTTGTCGCCGAGCAAAAATTGGTCCTGATACAAGTGTATTGATCATGGGAGCAGGACCAATAGGCCTCGTCACCTTGTTGGCTGCTCGGGCATTCGGTTCTCCTAGAATCATGATTGTTGATGTAGATGATCGTCGTTTATCCATTGCAAAGAATCTTGGTGCTGATGAGATTCTTCAAGTCTCAACAAATATTGAGGTTACCTTGTTTTCTTTGTCATTTTACATTTTTGAAATATCCTGGGATAGAAGAATTGCACATTGTTGAAAGAGAAATTACAATGCTTTTGTTTCTGCTCTGTTTAAACTAGTGTTTTTGCAGGATGTAGGTGAAGAAGTAACAAAGATACAAAATGCTATGGCCTCAGGCATTGATGTCACCTTTGATTGTGTTGGGTATAACAAAACCATGTCTACAGCTCTGAATGCCACACGTTCAGGTGGCAAAGTTTGTCTTATTGGCTTAGCCTTGAGTGAGATGACTGTTCCTCTGACTCCAGCTGCTGCGAGGTAATTTCCTTCCCTCTGTTTCAATGGCACCTATATGTTTTTAGTTAATTAGACTTCAACTGGAGTTTTGAAATTATTGCACCGGAGACAATTCTGTACTACCAAAACCAAAGCTCTAGTCAATAACACAAATTTTTAACGTAAGTATTGACAAATGACAATGCAGATGTGGATATGTATGCCTAATAAATAACGGGTGCTGTTGGGTGTAGGGAGGTTGATGTTATTGGCATATTCCGATATAGGCACACGTGGCCGCTCTGCATCGAATTCTTGAGGACTGGGAAGATTGATGTTAAGCCCTTGATAACCCATAGGTTTAGCTTCTCACAAGAAGAGGTAGAAGAAGCTTTTGAAACTAGTGCTCGTGGCGGCAATGCCATTAAGGTCATGTTTAACCTGTAAACATTAAAGGGCTATGCATTTAAGCAGATGCTCTTGAACTTATTCTAAGCTTTTTCATTATCCATAGTTCATTGGAGGAAAGCTAATCTGTGTGTATGTAATCGAAATAAATAAATAAATAAAATAAAATGCAATATTGCAGCAAAATTTTCTGTAGTTTGGTTGTAACTTGTAAGCAAGAACGTCCATTGCAAAATAATGAAGAAATGCAAGATACAGAGCCAAAAATAACAATATCAACTTTCCATTAACATGCAAGATACACAACCACAAGACCATATACTGTTACTGAGATTTTAATAATCTCGCCCTTTTCAATTTAAATGACTATTTTCCAGCAGAAAAAATTTTGTAGCACTTAGTATATTCACCTCGGTCTTGAACCTGACTATGATTTTGTTCATAGTAAGCATAGGAGATCTGCCATCAATAACCACATATTTCGCCATATTATGATCTCATATAAAAGAATGCTTGTTCCCTTCCATGGCCCTGCTAATCCTAGGTCTCACATTCACTGAAGAAAACCTTAACAATTAACCCATGTTGCAGGTTCCTGTGCAGTGGGACTGTTTATGAAACAAAATCCTGTTACTTGATCTCTCAGACAGTGCTTTAGCTTACACATATTATCACCTTGTATTACAGTAGAACAACAACAAGGTCCTTTAAATCATCATGAGATCTAAATAATTGTGCCTCCACCATACTTTCAAGCTTGAATGAGCCCCTCTCCATTAAAATTTTATCCTCCCTATGCATCACTTCACCAAGATGAATGGGAACTCCAGCTAGTGGTTTATGGATCAAAAGTTCAAAACCATGAATAGAATCATCTAAAAGACCAATATCAGCTTCGCTAATGCGAGGTAAGGTTCAACTCAGTTTTTTCATGCTGCAGCTCATGCTTACCCAATTTACCATTACTTTCATGCACCAACTGAAAGGAATCACAAAGAGTCCATATATTATCCAACAGCACTTACTTGATCATCATTTTGAGATTCTCCAAGGAATGTGTCCTGAGAATCATCTGTTGTTCCCCATTGACGTCAATGGAACTCCAACCTGAAGGCTTTTGCACATCTCTTTTCGCCATTAATTCTCTCATTTTTGAAGCATCATCCCATCTATCAGAACCAGCATAAGTGTTTGACAAGAGAACATAGTTCCAACTGTTAGAGGGATCTAGTTCAAGAAGCTTGTTTGAAGCAATTTCAGCCAGGATCGGATTTCCATGATGAAGCTTACATGCACTTAACAATATCCTCCATATTACAACATCTGGAATTACTGACACTGCTTTTATGAACTCATAGGCCCTGTCTAGGTTGCCAGAGTGGCTCAAAAGATCCACAATGCACCCATAATATTTCATTTCTGGCATTAATCCATAATTTTTTTTTCCATTCAAAAAATTCCAATCCTTTATCTACCAATCCAGCATGACTGCAAGCTAGTAATATCCCCATGAAAATTTAATGAGTTGGCTGAACGACATCTCTAAACATCTGTGAGAATAACTCAAGTGCCTGATTTACAAAAACATTAACAGCAAGGCCTGAGATGACGAATGTCCATGACACTATTCTTCTTTTTTCATCTCGCAGAACACCTCCCATGCTTTCTCCACAATCCCACGTTTGCAGTACATATCTATTAAATCATTCCCCACATAAGCATCTGCTCTTACTCCATGCTTACAAATATATTCATAAACCGCCTGCCCAACATCAAGCGAACTCAAGTGATCACAAGCAGGAAGCACACTAGCTACTGTAATCTCATCTGGTTTCACATCAGCTTCCATCATATCTTGAAAAATCCTCACTGCTTCAGAAGATTGATTAGCTTGAGCATAACCTGTTATCATAGAAGTCCATTAAATGACATTTCTTATAGGCATATCATCGAAAAGTTTCCTAGCAGTAACTAGATCCCCCATTTTTGCATATCCAGTGATCATCGCATTCCAAGAGTGTTTCTTTCTTGCATCTCACTGAAAACTCTCCGCGCCAAATCCACCAAACCACGTCGCCCCATACATATCGATCAATGTGTTGCCTAAATAAAACATCAATATCCACATTATTATCCTCAATGTACTTCAGCATAGAATCTGCATTATATCTCCTAACGCCCTCTCAGAGAGTTGGAATAATAAAAAAAAAAAAGGAAAAAAAAAAAAAGGGTGCGATATTTGTGAGTTTAAGTTGTCCTTTTAAACTTCTATTTCGTTTTCTTTTGGGTGAATTTCTTTTCCTATCCCATTGACTAAAGGTTGTCTTTTCATTTTTCAAGAAAAGACTCCCAAATGACGCCTAAATTACTATAGGCTAATATAACTTTAACCATTGTAACGGCATCAGCTATCACATTTGTTTCCTTCATTGAATTAAACAGACATAAAACCTCCTTAAACCTATTGCATTGACTATAACCGCATTTCAAAGAGTTGCAAGAAACCCAGTCTCTATCTCGCATTTGATCGAACACCTTCTGTGCAAATTCCAATTCACCAAAGGATCCATACATTCGAATCAAAGCATTTGCTACAAAGATATAAGATGCAAACCCAAGTTTCAAAGCATGAACATGAAATATCTGAACCATGAAAAACATCCTTAACACGAGAACAAGCCTTGAACAAAAAGATAAACGTCAAATTATCACCAACTATTCCTTGACAATCCATTAGATTATTATACATGTCAATTGCTTCATTTGGTTGTTCACTTTGAGACAAACCACGGATCATGTAGTTAAAGATTAATACTGTAGGCTGCTCAATTTGTCTGAAAACAATAAGGGCTTTATGGAGATGAGAGGAAGACAAAGAATATGATTTTACAACTTCTAACATTGAAAAAGGGTCTTTGTGGAGTTAGGTTCTAATGAGGTTTGCATGTAGCTCTTCGATTGAGAAGATGGAGACTGGATTCTTGATTACTCGCTTGGTTTTTTGGGTCGTCGGAGAGATGGTGAAGAGCCGTGAAACGGGTCTTGCCAGCTTCATGAGGAGTAGCCGTTGCTTCGCGTGAAATTTGGATTAAAAATGGATTTTAGGCGAACGACAAATTAACGTACTGTTATCATCAACGACAGGCATAGGATGGTATGGTCATGGGCTTGATTATATAAGAAAGCGGGCTACAGCATTATAATTGGGCCTATAAAATACTTCGGCCCGCATTAATGGGCATCACATCATCCAACTGACTTTGTTTTTTATTATTAATTAGGACATAACTTGCAATTAATCTAGGACCATTCAATACTAACTTAATTGCAATGAAGAGATAAATTCTCTTTTAGGGTACAAAATAAAAATATTAAAGAGCCTTTCGTACCACCCAATGCGTAAATCAGTTCGTATGAAATTATTTTAGTTTAGTTCGAATCTTAAATATGTAGTTACGATTAAAATTCGATAAGAAGAGTTTTATTATCTATGTAATTTTATTTGGTTCAAATACAGAGTAGTTGGCGCTTAATATAGTGACCGAATATTGAATGATTTATAAAATAATAAAAAAAAGCCTTTGATATATTTTATTTTTGGATTTATTGGTATTGTTGTAATTTCTTCTAAATTTTTCATCCGTTGGCTTATAAAAAGAAAGCCTTTGGTATATTTTATTTTTGGATTTATTGATATTGTTGTAATTTCTTCTAAATTTTTCATCCTGTGGCTTCTAAAAAGAAATACAGTTATTGTTATTTGATATGAAAAAAAAAATTGTAGGACTTCAATAATTAAATAGCAATTTTTAGTGCATTTATCTATATATAAAAGCATGCAAAAATTTTAGCATCTCTCTCAGCCCAAACATAGATTAATCAGATGTGGTTATATAAAAAAAAGAAAAAATTAGCATGCAAAATTTTACAAGCAGGTTTATTTATTTATTTAGTTTTTGGTGTTAAAGGATCTCTACAATTCAACACTATCAGTATAAAGTTTGATGGGTCATCTTTAGGCAACTAAAGTAGGCATATTGAATAAATATTGTGTTAAGAGAACTGATTCTGGTCACTTTAGTTAATAGAAATTAAATGAGAATGGCTGGAATAAAGTTATCTGCTGTCACTTAATGTGGTGCTAAGCCTTTGATGATAAATTTATATATACTTAAATTAGAGTATGGATGCTCACCAATTAATTAATAATAATTAGTGAAGCTTTAATGTAATATTCAATATTGGCCATCAATTCATATCCTTGCTAGAATATATATGTCTTAAGATATTATCATTAAATTGAATAATGATATGGATGCAGACTCATATTCAGGAATGATTCTTAATCACTTATCCTTTGGTCAGTTTTATCTTGTTTACTCATTATATATTGACATGACACAATTTTGCTTTCCTTCATAATACTCCAATTTGATAGTTCCTTCAGAAAAAAGTTAAACCTACCTGCTGGTCTTATTCATGTTTCTACTCATATTAATCTAATTTCCAACTTCCAACCCTTCATCTTTATCAACCTTTATGGGATCTACACACTTGTTAATTATTGTAATAGATTTTATTAAAATTCTTATCACAAAAGATATATACTATCAATGTCCACAAAATATAATTTTCCATCAACCAAAACTAGTATCCATCAATTAACGCCTACAAAAAAATTTCCAAAAGCAAATTAATGTTTAAGTAATTATAAAATATATTTTATATTTGCAGATATTAAGTAATAAATTTAAATTCTAGTCTCATCCTCAATGCTAAAAAAAACAAAAATAAATATGAGGACAAAAAGTAATTTAATACTAATAATAAATAATAAAATATTAACACTTTAATTTTAAATATATGTTAAATGTGTAATTGAGTTTAAAATTATTAATAATTTTAGAAAACAAATAATATGAATTCGAATAAATGTTTGTAGGAGCAAAAATAATAAAAAATGTCGGGTGCGAAAAATGTTAAGTTGCAAATGTATATATAATTTTTTATAGAAGATTTGAGGCCCTGTATCCTGCTAAAAGCACAATTAATTATTGTCCATTTTTGTTTGTGATTATTACCCTCTTTATAACATAGTATCTTATTACGATATTTGTTAGGTGTAGAAGGTACTATAGACAAATATACTCTTTGCATTTAAAAGAAAATCTAAATCAACTTTGCAATATATATATATATTATCTACAAAAGAGACGACACATAATATCTTTAATGAAAATGAAATATATAAACAATACCGAAAAAATTTACGGATTGAAATTTTGAAAGTCTTAAATTATCTCCTTTTAAATATTTTCTATGTTCAAAAAATGTAGAAAAAAAATATAAATGAGATACATATTTCAATATATAAAATCTAATTCTAAAGTATTACGTGAAAATTTGTGTTTATATATAAAAAAGAAATATATTAATGAATTAAAAAAACAAAGAGAAATATATATATATATATATATATATATATATATATATATATATATATATATATATAACAGAAACATACAAGAAAAAAAATTTTCATTAATCTCTTCACTAGTTATTTCATTGGATTTTCCTGTTATATTCAAATGGTCCTATATTTCCTGTTATAAATTTCTGAACCCTCTTTTTTATTCCAATGGAACTTTTAAACATTATTATGAATATAATTCATGAATGATGCTAATTAACATTCAAAATCGGAAGCTTTCCTTTACTTTTTTGAGTATTGAAAATGATGTTTTATGGGTCCTTTTTCCACTCCAAAGAAGTTGAATTGTTAAAACTCACAAGCGTAACTGGGTCTGCTGGTTCTAGCTAGAGGTCCCCCAAGTATCTTTAAGCATGCCCAAGTTGCAAAGTCAAGGCCTCTAGCTAAGTCTCAGTTCTCACTTTAATTTGATCCACTGGCTCTAACTCCAAAAATATTAGGTTATGTATATGCGCCAAAAAACTTTCAAATGTTGAGAGTTGAAGTCTGAATCATTTTTATTGTATAAGAAATGTTTTTATAGTATTATTTGCAAAATTATCCTAAAATTTTACTAAGGTATAGTTACAATTACCAATATAAAACTTCTTCTTAATTCTAAATGTGATGAGGATAACATTTTTCATTAGAGGATAAATAATATATTATTTTGTTCTCTAATCAAAAGGGTTGGAATTTTATGAGTTAGAAAAATGAAGAGAACTGATAAATTTTTTATTTTTAAAAATTCTCACTAATTTATAGAAATTTCTCAATGAAAAAAAAAAATCTTATTACTTCCTATACTTTTGAAGGAAGTAAAATAAGAAAAGCTTGACAAGGTTATTCAACTACTAACACAATATATATACGGGTTAAAAAAATGATGAGAGATAGGTACAAATATCCACACACTGAATGGTTTGTGGTTGATAATAAAATCATAAAAAGATACAAAGCATAATTAGTGTTGATAACAAATGCATATTCGTATATTTTGACAGTAACAAACAAATCAGTATATCTCAAACCTAAATAATGTTCATTCAGTAAGGAACTTATAAACTTAGAAAATAAACCTTTTATATATATATGGAATTAGACATTTCTTGCTATATATATAACTTATCATTTTCATGACATAAATAAAGAACATATGAAAAGAGATAATCAGAAGACATAAACGTAATTAATGATCATTGATTAAACAGAAATTTTATATAAAGAATAATTAATATTTGTTACAACAAATTACACCCAAACTGATACTCAAAAACCAAATTAAAAATTCAATCTTGGTAAAAATTGAAGAAATAATTATCAATTGTTGACCTTCTTAATTTAGTTAATATCTTTCAAATGGTATATTATTTTATCAATGTTTTGGTATATCCAGCAATTATATACAGATGTCTATAATTCTTGAAGTTGTCCACCAAACGCAACCAAATACAATGACTCTTGGTGGACACATTTAATTGGGTTCATACATATATTATTATATATTGATTATATAAATAATGAGATTTTCAAAATAAAAATCTCCATTATAATGTACTTGGTGGATTAATATATGTGGACACTTTGATCACATGTCAAAAACTATACTCCACAAAATGATAATCATCTAATTTTCAATTCCTCTATTCTCCAAATCTGTATTATTCTAAAACTTAGTCTTTAAAAAACTAATAATTTCTTTACCCAAATTTTATATAAACAAAAATATATGAATAAATAAAAGTCCTTTTCAGTAATTTGACGACTTGGAAGGTGACAAATGACACGTCGCTATAGAAAAATTGAACCCAACTTCCTCCCAACACTAACGTCCAAAGACGTCCCCTCCCCCTCTCTCCCTCTTCGGTCTTTACATATATTATATATGTATACAAAGAGCATATAGAAACAGATTTTCATTAACAAAACTCTCTATAAACTCTTGATTCTGTTGTATAAAAATACATGGGTTCTTCTTCCAGTTACAGAAAGAAAACCATGAGATTGTCAATAGCCATAGCCGATGCAGCGTCTTGGTACTGTGCTATAGGTTTATTAGGCCTAATATTATTGGGTTCTATTAGAGAAAGTTCTTCAACGGCTGAGACTGTTCCTGTTAAAGGGAACCAGCTTCTGGACCGACCTTGTGAACAAATATATGTTGTGGGAGAAGGAGAGACTCTTCATACCATCAGTGATAAGTGTGGTGACCCATTTATCGTGGAGCGGAACCCACATATCCATGATCCGGATGATGTTTTCCCTGGACTTGTCATCAAGATCACTCCTTCTAAGCCCAGGAAGTTGTTAAGGTAGTTTATAGAATTAAGAACATAGAAAATTATAAAGAGGTCTCTTTTTTTTTTTTTTTTTTTTCTTTTTGTTTTTGTTTTAAATTTTAATAATCATACATGTTCGTATAATATGTATATATTTGGATTTTGGAACTCTTTTTTCTCAGTTCCTGCTTGCTTGATGATCACTTCCTTCTTCTTTTGAGATTTTCTTTTTCCTTTAAACTTTATATACACGTGTTATCAAGCTCATCAAAGCTTTTAAGTGGGGTTCTACTTTCTACATCATCGATGCGGTTCACTGCTTTTAAGATGGTAGAATTCTTATCTGTTGATTTGTTATCTATATAAGCCTTGACTTGTTCTTGTTCTATTGTTCTTGAATGTTATTAATATAATTCACTAATTAATCAATTAATTATGGTTCAAGCTTTTGGAATTAATTAAGTGGTTAATTATTGTTTTCTAATATGCTGTATATTTAATTTATTTTCTTTCTCCTTAATTTGTTCTTTGTTTAATATGATAAATAATAAAATCTTTAATTAATTAGGAAGCAGAAAGCTGATCAAACAAGAAAAAATGATTAAACAAAAACGTTTAACCCAATCCCTAATCCAAAGGGTAAAGAATAAGATAGCATGGCAGTTGCCAGTTAGAAAGGACTGGAGATTGATAGCACGGAGTATCTTCTAACTGTTTTGGTGGTGAAAACAATACAAGTTTGTTGAAAATTTGGACTTTTATGTCTAGTCATTAATAATGCCATTTTTGAATACAATGTTAGTAGTCTTTTTTCTTTGTTTTAAACAGTGGTTGACCTTAATCCTATTTATTCTTCATGCCTGTTCAAAGTCTTTAATTTACCTGCTAATTAATAACGTGACTGACTTGATTTCAATTGGTTTGTTTACCGGTAAATCAGACAGTTATTTATTATCAAACTTTTACATAATTAATATATATATATATTTAATATAAAAAACAACTTAATTATTATTAATTTAATTCTTATAATAATAAAAATTAGAAATTATTTATAAAAATATTAAATTTATCCCATTTCAATTAATATAATTAAATATATTATACTTTTAAAATTTATTTAATTATTTTTATTTTATAACATTATCATCTTAAAATTAAAAATTTTAATTAAATTTTTAAATTACTTGCTCGAATAAAAATAATATTGATATTATAAGATATTAGAATTATTCAGTTTAATCATTTTATTATTATGTTATTATATGTGTAAACATTGAAAGATATTTATTTATTATGATATAGTATTATATATATATAGAAATTATATATGTGATGATAAATTTTAAACATTTTATATTTTTTTTTATTTAAATTGTACATATAATATTTTAAAATTATAATATTTATTTTTATTATTAAAATTTGAAATATTATATATATGGACAATTTACTTTTATAAGAAATTTATTATAATATGATTTGATATGATAAAAAAGCTTATTTTTAAAACTAAATTTAAAAATGATTTCATTAATTCAGTGATTTACTTTAAATCTAAACACAATTCATAATAGTCTAAATTAAATATTTTCGTAAAAAGGCAATATCCAAAATTACTCCGTCTGACTTGACTCAATTACCATTTCTATTTATATTTTAAAAAAATTATTAAACTAAAATAAATAAATAATTAATTAAAAATGCTATTATAATATATAGGTAATTGCTAAGTGTATACATATATATATATATATGATGGGCCGAAGAATTAAGATGGTTTACAAATCGTTCTCAACCTCAATCAACCGGGCAAGCCAACCCCTTACCCATGCACTTGATGTTGCCTTTGTTATCACTGGTGGGGTAGAGGGTAGTGGATGGTGGGGTGGTGGATCTTTTCCTCTTATCCAATTAGGTAACAGTTAATTTCCTAATAAATAAAAAAATCCCAAGGCATACGTTTTGTATATATACATGTATATTGGGAGACTTGGGTCTTCCACCGTATCAGGATAAAAGCTGATCATGACACATTCATTACACATCGCAGCCCACAACCTCAAGGTTAATGATGGTGAGAGTACTGATAATCCAATAATATCAAATGCTACTGTCCTCAACATTTAATATTATTTCATAATAACTAAAGTCCACATTTTGTCTGATCCCTAAATAAATTTATTATTATTATTTTTTTAATCTTTAATCTTTATATTAATAATATTGTAAGCTCCATAACTGCTCTACAGATTAAACCGAAAAACCTAAAAACTAGATAAGTGGACATTATCGTTTATATATTAAATTCATTTTTTTTTTTTGGAAAATCATATTAAACCTTTTGAACTTATCGGATAATCTGTGAACCAATCAACTTGATTACATTTTGAGTGAATTAACCAGTTGATAATCTCACACTTCAAGCTTAATTTTTTTTTAAAAAAAAATTACTCTTTTATTGAGAAGACTTGAATCTCAGAGATCTCAAGTGCATTATGCATATAATGAGTTTTTTCATTATACCAAGAAAATTTATTATAATATTTTTCTCAAATTTATATTTAATATAATTCTAAAAATAATTTAATTATCTAACTCAATACCTTTTAAATTGAAAAATTATATTCATTAAATTTAATATGCCTTAAATATATCAAATTAATATAATATATATATATATATATATAACCAAAGAATATAATTATTGTTAATATGAATATGTAATATGATTTGAAATTTATTTCAAATATTATTTAATAAATTTGCTAATTGGTGTTTACTAATAATTTATATTAATTAGTTTACTTATTTATTTACTTTATTTTGATATATCTTTTAAGTAATATTAATTATAACATATTTTATATAATATTTGTTATACATTTAATTTAATTATAATTCAACTTTTGATTCAATTTGAATTAAATTTTTTATCTGTAACACTCTATCTTTACCGATTCAAATACTTAACTTTGATATTAATTGATTACTTTTAATTTAGTTACCAAATAAATAAACATAAAGTATGAAACCCCTAATCATCATATATTAGCAATTAAGTAAATACTATAAACATGGATATACTGAAAACATATGATGATATTATATTAGTGTAAAAGTAATTTTAGTTAATTAGAGGAGTAAAACATAATTAATACTAAAACCTAATTAGTACTGTTGTTTATGATTGCCAAAATAATTCAGCTGCATAGAAAATCAAACAATTTATCGTTTCATTCTCTTTTATAATTAAAGAAAGAGAGTATATATAATAAATCTGTCATTTCAAAATAAAAATACTTTCAAATTAATACATTACTAAATAAATATTTTTAAAAAAAATAATTTTATTAATAAAATTAGATCATGTTATGGACTCCTAAAATAAATCTCTCTTCATCTCTTATAAACCACCCATGGGAGACTTTGCGCGCAAGGTATTTCCTCAACGTAATGTTTGTTTGATATATGTAGAAGTTGCTTGAACTGGAACTAGTTATCCATCAAAAATGGAATTGAAAAATTGCTATTATATACATAAATAATTGGTTGTTGACCCGTATCATAAGAATCGAGAATGATCTTTGGCTGTTCAAATTTCTAATGTTTATTCCAAGCTATATCAAAAAAATGTTATAACTAGGTATGGTGTCACCTGTAACTCACCTACCCAACCCTTACCTTATCATTTCAATTGGTCAACGTTCCTGACATGATAATAACAACAAAATAATTTTATATAGCATATATATATTATTATTTGCATGACTTCATATTATTATTTATATTCTTGATAGGTTATGTTTAGTTGGTTGTTATTTCTTTAACTAAAAGTACTAGTTAATACTCATTTCTTCTCATTTGATAATAATATTTCGATAAAAATATGTTGAAAAATATAAAAATTAATTAAGATATTAAAAATTATATTTAATTAGTCTATTTAATTTAGTTAATTTTAATATAATTTGGTCTATAAAATTTGATTTTGTATAAAAAATTTAAAATAATCAAACCGATCAAATTATATATATATTATTAAAAAATTGAATTAACTAAATTATCAAATTGAAAATTATCCATTTGATTAACCTTATAAAAATATTAATTCAGTTTGATTTAATCAATTTTATTTTTTGATTCAATTTGATTCTTTAAAATTTAAGTTGAATTTATTTGATTATTTTATAATTCAATTTAGTTTGAAGCTTAGCCTCCTAATTACATATTTTGTTAATAGAAGCATAGTTGTTTGTCTCAGAATGTACCGAATACACTAAAATGTAGTAAATCGATCTCATATATATTTATGCGAGTAAAGATGCTACATAATATTATATTGAATAATTTCTGGTTGGACTTTATATTTTGAACTCCATTTATGTTAATTTCACGTCACACACGTTATGCGTTTTTAAAGAAGTATATTTTCTTGCAAATTTATGTTGTTGAACTAAATGTGTCTTTCTCATGGCAAACTGGACATCTTTGCACCCTTAGAAAATCAATGCGGCATAGATTGCAAGGCTCTTTGTTAGGGGGGGATAATTAAATTTAAGGCCTTGTATAGGTCTGTTCTTAATAGATACACGAATTCTATAAGTTGTTTGAATTATGGGTTTGCATTGGTCGAAATTTATTGGGATTCTTCTTCCTGGGATTTTCTTATTTCATGGCTTCTCTTATTCAGAGAAGGTATGAGTTTTACATAAGATTTTACTAAACTACTCTTGAATTAGCTGAATAATGTACTAACATTTATTCCATTTTTATTTTACATTGGTCTTTGGCAGCTCCAAATTACACATTTGTTCATGAAGCAACCTCAACACCACTAATCCTATACTATGACTACATAATCATCAGTGGAGGAACCGCAGGCTGTCCAATAGCTGCAACTCTTTCTAAAAGCGCTACCGTTTTAGTCCTAGAAAGAGGTGGCTCTCCTTATGGCAGCTCTAACATAACTAACATAAGCAACTTCATTGCTTCTCTTTCTGATACATCTCCAATTTCACCTTCGCAACTCTTCATTTCGGAAGATGGAGTGTGCAACACTCGTGCAAGTGTTCTTGGCGGCGGAAAAGCCTTGAACGCCGGATTTTACACGCACGCAAGTGGTGATTATGTGAAGGAAGCTGGGTGGAGTGAAAGATTGGCTAATGCCTCTTATAGATGGATTGAAACAAAGGTAGCCTTTGAGCCACAAATGTTACAATGGAAGCTGGAGTATCCCCTTATAATGGCTTTACTTATAATCATATTCAAGGGACAAAAATCGGAGGCTCAATTTTTGATAGAGATGGTCACAGGCACACAGCTGCTGATCTGCTAGAGTATGCGGAGCCAACAAACATTGTCGTTTATTTGCATGCTACTGTTCTTAGGATCCTATTCACAAGGCGAGGTTAGACACTCTACTACTAAATTACTAGTTAATTTTTTTGTACTTAATCTTTCAAAGTACGATGAGAGCGTGAATTATTAAAATGTTTTATAAATTAAGAATATGAACTATACCTATTTTGATATTTCACATGTTTTCGAAAATTTTATTTTATTTTTCATTAATTGAAATTAGAATGAATATATATATATATATATTATTTACTGTTTCAATAACTCCTCTTCACCATACCAGAACATTGTTAATACAGGGAGACCATGGGCAAAACCAAACACTTATGGGGTCATATTTGAAGATGCCTCAGGATTGAGGTGCACAGCATAATTGAATAGGAATTCCAAGAGTGAGATAATATTGTCAGCTGGGGCAATTGGAAGCCCACAACTGGGGCAGTGAGATAATATCTGTTTTAATTTTGTGATGCAGATATATGGGAATGAGGATTTTGCATGACAGAATTTTTAAGAGGAGCAGCAGACGATAAATTGATGATTTTACTTATTATGTCTCCATGTTTTTTTTGTACGGTATCAAAATACAAGTGAACTTCAGGAGTTCAAATTTTGGGTAATTGAATACTTCAATTTGTTTTTTTAACTTCCTTTTGTAAAAGAAATATTGTAAAATTAAGTTATAACTTGTTTTCTCTGAATCACATAGTAGGAGGGAAAAGAAAAAAGAGAAATTCTTGTAAATTAAACTATAAAAAACAAACATGGAATGTCGGTTAGTGGGTGTTTGATAAAATTTTTTGATGCAGCTGTTAATTTTTTTATTTCCAATAGTTGTATTATAGTGTTTGTGTGACAACTTAACAGTTTACTACCGCTAAAAAAGAAAAAAAAATATTTCTCATTGTTTGCCGTTTCTATATATATATATATGCTTTCCTTATCAAAAATCATTTCTTTTGATTTTCTTTCTCTGTTTCTCGACCGAATGTCAAGTATTGATTTTTCGATCGTTTAATTTAGGTAACTAATAGTTTTTTTATGTTTAGAACATGAATTTGATATTTAATTGGGTTAATTTTTAATTTTAGACTATTAATTTTGAAGTTTAAATTTAGACTAAATTTAAAATTTTCTCAATTATTTAGTTTTAATTAGTAATATTTATATCAAAATATTTCCTGTAGTATAAGAAATCCATAAACACTTTTAAATTTTTGTTTGGATATCGGAAATATTAATTATTGATAATTAAAATCTTGACCATATTTCATATATTTTATTCTAGTTAGATATAAAATAGCATTATGGGTTATAATTGGTGTTTAAAATTGTATTATAAACTGTTATTGTGATTATTTGAGTAGTTTATTTTTTGGGTAGATAGTTTTTAAGAAGAAATTCTGTTGAATTTTCGTGAGAAATTAGGCTAAATATTTTAGAGTCAATATAATTCATGCATCATGACATTTTAGAATTTAGTTTCATATTTCAATATTAGTTTTTATTTAACAGTGACCAATTCAGAGCAACAAGATGCTCCAGTCTGATAGATTTTCTATCATTTTGCCAGGCGAGTGGTGAGTTTATAATATTAATTTTACTAATATATGCTATATATTTTGAGAAATGAATTTCCGAATAAAAATTGATTCGAATCGAAATTTTAGAAATGCGATATTTTATATATTAAAGTTAGAAACATATATTGTTATGTTTGATATTTACTTTATAAAGAAGGATTTGAATGCACAGTTGAATATAAATATTTTTCTTAAATACACTCATATATGTATATGTTTAATAGATATACTTAGATGACGGGTATTTCAGAATAATTGACGGATTAAGATTATTCTGACGAGAATAACTCTCAGATGTCAGATACTGTCTTTGGGAAAACGTTTGATATATATATATTTTTTAGGACATATATCAGGTGATCGCCCTGTGGGAGTAGCTTTGCACATGTGTATGACTAGTTTGCTCTCGGTGTTGCCAGATGTCATCATGCGCCCAAGATGTCAGTTTATCTATCTATAGAGTGTTTATATGTGTTGCGTGTATGTTTTACAGAAAATTATTTTATAATTTATTTTTTGTGCTAGATGATTTTTTGTGTAATTCGCTTTCAGAATGATATTATTTTCTAGATATTTTGTATAAATTATATGCAGAAAACAGTATCATGTTCTCCTTTATTATATATTTACTATTCACTGAACATTGTGATTTGCTCGCCTCTGCTATATTAATACTTTTTAGATCATTCTTAATAGATATCCAGCAGAGTTAGCGGTGTTCTCTCAATTGTTCAACATATAGTGTTGCATTTAGATTTTCATTATTTGTATTTTGATTATAAAGTTTAAATTGATAAGCATATGAACATTTTTGTTATCCCACATAAAAATAGATATGTTCACAATAAATTTTTAAAATACTAAGAAGATGATTACACAAAAATAACTGAAAATTTTCTATATCTTACCAATTTTCATACTAAAATAATAATTTAATCACCAAAAAGATATATAAAAAAAAAAAAAAGTTGGTAATTATTCCATCAAATGATATAATTATCGTTCATTGGTGCAAAAGGGTTCTTGTGTTCTTCCATTATTAATTAGAGCAACAGGCCGATCGAAGACAGAAAACAAGGGAAGGGTTTTTGGGTTATACATACATGAGAAATTTAAAACTCATGTGGGTTTTAGTCTATGTGTTGGATTTGAATTATAGGCCGTAGCCATAACCATTTCCCTTTAATTTATTAAATTTTATTTTGTTACATTTTTAATTGTAGTGACTTCTAATATGCTATGCCAGTATTAATTAATGTAAAAAATAAAAGTTAAATACCTAATTTTAGATTTTGAGTTTAGATTAGATGGCTTTCTTATCCTCTTCAAAATTGAAGGTGATGAAGGGTCTATTTTAAAAAATTTCATCTACTATTATTATAAAAGTTTTTTCCGATTTATTAGGAGTTTCAGAAGAGAAGAAATATCCTATCTTTTAAACTAATAAAGCCCATTCCATTTTTAAATTTCTATTTCAACCTTCTTATGAATTTAAAATAAAAAATCTTACTTAATTGTTCTTCTCTGATCGGATTAATTAATTGGTCAAACTGCACACCAAAGCTTAGCCCATTAATAAGTGAATTGGGCAAAGGTTGGATTTCTCCTCCTAAAAGAAAAAATAATAGTACCAATTGATCAAACTCAAAGTTGAGAAATAAGAATTTGCAGAAGTGGACTATACCCAACCAGGAGCATCAATAGATAACAGATAATAGAAAAGGCTCAACTGAACATAGAAACACTGAAAAACCAACATTATATGTAAAAGCTAAGGAAAAGAAAAGGAATATGGAATGAATAAAGACATGACTCGGCCTTAATTATTGAAGAAGCATCCCCTTCCTGCTATACGTTATTTATTTATTTTTGGCTCCTCTAACCAAAAAAACACTGACAAAGTTGAGAAGTAGAATAAAAAATAATTTCATAGGCTCGTCAAGATTTTGAGTGCACAAAAAGATCAATGAAATGGCAACCCAACCAAAAGGGAAAAGGGCCTCAAGCATATGCTATTTCTTCTTTTGTTTATTCTATCTCTAGCTAGCATCAATTAAATTTCATATAAAAATCTTGAACAGCTATATCAAAAACATCCATTTGTTATCAGAATGAAGCAAAGTATGAGCTACTTCAGTAAGCAAAATAGTCATAGGGCACCTCTTGCTTGGCAGGTACTTAATTATAGGGAACCAGCGCATTTCTCATGAATGACTTGCCAAAGGAGAGTTGCCCTGTGGCTGTTTTAGCTTAGATACTAAATATAAGATTATACAGTAAATAATGGAGACCAATAAGAGTTAGTATTGTTGCATATCTGTATTTTTTATATTTTTTTATTTTTCTTATTTAATTTTGATAAAAAATTTGTTTTTTAATTATTATTTAAGATATTATATTAATTTTTATTTGATTTTCTATTTAGATCGTTTTGATTTATTTTCTTATTTATTTATATCTAGTGATTTATTTTTTTGGAATAAATTTTCATATTAAATTTTTATGATTTTTGAAATTTATTTTCTATAGGGTTTGAAGAAGTTTTGAATTGAATTAAAAAAATATTTTAAAAAATGTTTTTTTCAATTTTCAGCATTTTTTTTTTAATAAATGAAATTTGAATAGTATGAATATGATATTCATTCTAAGTCAACAAGAATGATTAGTTTTTCACTGAAGTTATTCCAAAAGGTAAGGTCAAATTAAGCAAATGCATTGTAGCAATTTGATGTACAATCTCACTAGAGTACACAACTGTACCTGTTGTATTGCGACTTACACAGTGGATAAAATTGAAAGAAATTAATTATTATTTATCTTTTTTTTTTCTATTTTAGTAGTTCATCAGTACATTGGGACTCTACATATGGCCGCTTAAGTAATTCGTAAACAACGTCCGGCCAATTACTTATTTATATATTTTATAATATTTTGGTGCAGACTCTTTCTTAAAATTATTATATATAAACTGGAAAGCAAGGCCAAGTGATAGATATAGATGGCTTTTGATCGTTTGCGTATGGAAGCATTTTATACTTTATATTTACTTAACAATGACAAAGTCTATACATACTTAATACTTCAATTTTCAATAAACAAGTACCTGAAGAATTCAAAATATTTATCAAGAAGTACCTGAGACGATTTCTACGGATAGAAATTGCCCTCTTAGTGGGAACTCGAAGCTGAATTCAACCAGGAACTTGCTTCTTCTTTTTCCCCTGAAGAATTCAAATGTAAAGTTAAAGATGGAAAAAGTAATTATTTTACTTCAGTACACCAAATGTCTCCTTGATGATAGGCTTTCTTGACTCTGCTTTTTCAGTTTTGAAATAGACCAACAATGACTTTGCTATCTAAAAACTTTTGAAAATTTGGGGCTTTTTTATTAACTAAAATCACGTTTTGGCCATACCCTCTTATATATATATATATAATTTTTGGAACTTGGCCATACTGAACTTTGCCAAGTCAGAAAAAACAACAATAAAATACAGACCATAACATAGAATTTGATTATTCTTTTGTGTAATTGATATTAGAAATCTGAACTGTGTCCATTTCAAGTTCCATATAAAAACCAGAATAATACCACTTCAAATGGACTTGGACCCAGTAATTCAACTAACCCTATTAATCATTGGAGGGACACATGGCATCCAATAAATAGGCAGTACTCAACATGCGCTGGAGTGGGGCATTCTCATTTCTTTACAAATCAAAGCCTTAAACCATAAGCAAATTAGAAACTCTCTAAAGAAGCTCGCTTGGTCATTAAAGGTGGCTTTTTCTTCCACTTGCATTTGTTGCTTTAAAGTCCTGCATCTACCTTTCAAAGAGAAGTGAGATACTCGAGGAATGACATGACAAAACTATTTTGATACAGTTTTATAACAAAGATTATGAATGTATACTTCAGGCATGACCATCAAAATTGATGTTCCCACCTAAATGTCCAATTATAAATGTCAATATTGTGGTAAGATCAAAATTGAAAGCCCAAAACTTATTAAGTTTTAAGTTTACTCCTAGTATTGTGTCTAATTTTATTTTTATAAGATGTGATGCATATAATATTTGAGTAAAAAAACTTTGTAATATCTCTGGTATAAAGAAGAAAAAAAAAAACATAAACTAAACATTATATTTATTGGACTCAATTATGGAGCAAACCTTTTAAAGAGTTCATAAAATTTGAAATTATCAAGGTGTCATATTTATATATGAGCATCTTTAATATAAAGAGTAAAGAGTTGGGAGTAATTATGCTAGAAAGTTGATTGATAAATTCACGTGCCAACAGTCATACGGTTCACATTACTTTGCCGGTAACAAATTTATGATGCTTAGATCGGAATTCATTCATAGTCCTATCCTTTTTTATTTTTTTTCATTCATATGAAAAGGGTTAAAATGTTAAATTTATTTATTGGTTAAATATATAAAATAAATTTCTATTAAGTAAGAATTTTTCATTTTTAATTAGAATTAATTTGGAGTGTGCCAACTGAGTTCAATTTCATTAACTTATTAGTAGTTTTGCCAACGAAATATGTTCTGTGCCAATGAATAGACGGATCACATAACAAGATCAACTTCGTCAAAAATTGGGAAGACATTATCAAACTTACAATCTGACCTGTTCAACGTCTTCTTGTGGAGCCCCTGGGAAGCACCCCGTCCCCATCACGTCAAAACCAAAGTAAAAGTTCCATAATTCTGCAAAGATATAATTATAATAATTATAAATTCCTCCCATAATCTAAACCCTGTTAGCTATTGAAAAGAAACAACTAAGAAAGGAAACAGATAGCAGAAACAACACTCTTGAGGGAAGGGCAGAAAAAAAAAATGCAGTCACCTTGCCTAGAAGAAGCCTCCCAAGTATGCCTTTATGGCTGCTGCCCAAGCCCTCTCCTTGGCTATCCTGAGCCCCGCAAGAAATTGGGCAAGACCAGAAGCACCACAGCAATATGTCGCCGGAACTTTGCTGCGACAGCTACTTCCTCTATCTTCCCAAACACCCAATTTACAAATCCCGAGTCTCTTCCGTCTTTGCAAGAATCATTTACTGAATTCACCAAAGCTTACCTACAGTACTCTGGAACCCATCAAATTGACCAAATTCGTGCCCAAGAATACTATCAACTCTCACTCTCTCACCATACTTGCCTTGATTATATAGGCATCGGCCTCTTCTCCTATTCTCAGCTACAAAATCATGACTCCAGAAAACAGGTCGCCTCTTCTTCTTCTATTCCACCCTTTTCTCCTCCTCAAATTTCGCATTTTCCCTTCTTCAGTATGTCCTACAAGACGGGGAATCTTAAGACACAGCTGCTTCATGGTGGCCAAGAATCAGAACTAGAATCTGCAATAAAGAAACGGATCATGAGCTTCCTCAACATATCTGAAAGCGATTATTGTATGGTTTTCACTGTCAACAGAACATCAGCTTTCAAACTTGTAGCAGAATCTTACCCTTTCCGCTCAAGTCAAAAGCTCCTTACTGTTTATGACTACGAGAGTGAAGCAGTAGAAACCATGGTTAATTGCTCTGAGAAGAAAGGAGCCAAAGTCATGTCAGCAGAGTTTTTATGGCCTAGGCTGAGGATTCATTCAGAAAAATTAAGGAAAATGGTTACAAGGAAAAGAAAAAAGAAGAAGAAGAGGGGACTTTTTGTTTTTCCGCTTCATTCTAGAGTGACTGGTGCCAGATATCCTTATCTGTGGATGAGCATAGCTCAGGAGAATGGTTGGCATATCTTAATAGATGCTTGTGCATTAGGACCAAAGGATATGGACAGCTTTGGCCTGTCCCTCATTCGCCCAGACTTCCTCATTTGTTCCTTCTACAAGATTTTTGGGGAAAACCCATCCGGATTTGGATGCCTCTTTGTCAAAAAATCTACT